>WNWK01055061.1:0-11375 GCA_009830355.1 Cherax destructor
TGATATTTCCAAAGGCCACTGGCTTAACACCAGGCATTTATTGCAACTGCGTGTTCCACCCATCACACGTTTGATGCACGAGCCACAGAAAACTAGCCCACAGGTATTGCAGACGCTGAAAAATATAAGAGCGATGACAGAGTTCCACCACAGTAGTACGTATGGTACATACAGAGCACTTAAGACACGTAGGTCACTCAGCACTTGAGCCAATAAAATACTGAACAAAAGGTACAATACCATGACTGGAATAATGGACAAATAACCCTCACATTGGAGAGAAAAGCTGATGACAATGTTTTGGCCCAACTTGGACCATTTACAAGTCACACAGTGGATTAGTCTCTCCAAGTCAGACCAAAATGTCATCATAACCTCTCTCTCTCTCTCCCTTTTATGTGCAGGTTATTTGTGAAATAAAATATGTATTATACAACACAATAATAACAAAGATCAAATTAAATCTACAGACATGATTAACACACACAAAATGTATTATACCAAATTATAATAATCAGTATGTATCAGTTAAAAAAAAAAATTAATGTTAAAGAACCTCCCCAAAAGTTCAGAGATCCTTACAAGGATCGTGTGGAAAGGGTGATCAGATACGGGAACACAAATATAAAAAAAGTCTGCAGTAATAATAATAATCTATTTCTACACACAACTATTGTCATTTTAAGATTTCATGAATAAATCTTACCTTTTATCTTCCTGGGATAGTTACAACCCCAAACTTGACAACTAAACCTTCCTCTTTGCACATAGAATTCATTAATATTTATACAGTGGACCCCTGGTTATAGGCCGTTCCTGTTATCGGCCAACTCTGTTATAGGCCGTTTTTTCGGCTTCCGGTTATCAGCCATATTGGACGCGTCCGTCCGCCGGCTGGGGCCGCTTGCGCATCAGTCTGGCTGGCTGTCTCGGTGTGAGGAAGCTTCTGCTCATTCATCCAAACATTTCGTTTGTTTTCCATTGTTTTTGGTGGGGGGTTTTCAGTGCAAGTAACCATGGCTCCAAAGAAAGTTCTTAGTAAAGTTCCTTTGGTAAAGGAAGTGAGAAACATGATAGAATTCAAGGCATGCAGGGAGTGCAGCAGGCATGCAGGGAGTGCAGCAGGCATGCAGGGAGTGCAGCAGGCATGCAGGGAGTGCAGCAGGCATGCAGGGAGTGCAGCAGGCATGCAGGGAGTGCAGCAGGCATGCAGGGAGTGTAGCAGGCATGCAGGGAGGTAGCAGGCATGCAGGGAGTGACTCTCAAGCTGGTCCTAGTGGCATTAAAAGAAAAAGAAGGAAGTAACCCAGAGAGGGCTTTGCTACCTGAAGTCCTTATGGAGGGAAATTTCCTTCAAACAATAACTCCTCCCTCTTCCTCTTCCAGAAGTCAGCATTAGTCTTCAATAAAGGTATGTAATACTGATTTAATCGTTAAAAAAAAAAATTGTGAATATTTTTTCTAACGGATTAATTGTATTTACAGTGGACCTCGTATTCGAACATTCTTCATTCAGAATGCTGTCAATGCTGCTACCAAACAATTTATTCCCATAGAATGATGTAATTAGATTAGTCCATTTCAGACCTCCAAAAATACACTTATAAAAGCACTTACAATAAGCATTTACTAAAGGGCAAAGTGCTTTTATAAGTGTATTTGGGTCTGAAATGGACTAATCTAATTTACATCTTTCCCTATGGAATAAATTTGTTTGGTAGCATTGGACAGCATTCTGGAATGAAGAATGTTCGAATAGCGAGGGTCCACTGTACGTTAATTCTTATGGGAAATATTATTTCAGTTATCAGCCATTTCGGTGTTAGGCCGAGCTTCTGGAATGGATTACAGTGATAACCGAGGGTCCACTGTATTGTATTTCATTTTTCGTTGAGAGGTGATGAATATGGGAAAAAGTTGTAAGAGCCTCACTAATATTCTAAAGGTATAAAAATTATCAGAGTAAATCACCCAAACAAATGCAGTGGACCCCCGAGTAACGAGCAAAATTAATTCCAGAAGCCTGCTCAAGTGCCATTACCGAACGAATTTACTCCCTTAAGAAATATAGTGGACCCCCGAGTAATGAACACCCCGGAAATCGTACAATTATGTAAGTATAATATTGTAAGTGCTTGTGGAACTGTATTTTTGGGGGTCTGAAATAGACTAACCTACGTGACATTATTCCTTAAGGAAGTAAATTCGTTCGGTAATGGCACTTGAGCAGGCTTCTGGAATGAAGTTTTTACGTTACTCGGGGGTCCACTGTAATGTCAAGTAGGTTAGTCCATTTCAGACCCCCAAAAATACACTTACAAATGCACTTACAATATTATACTTACATAATTGTACGATTTCCAAGGTGCTCGTTACTCGGGGTCCACTGTACATGTACAGTGGATCCCCAGATTGTCATTATTTCATTCCAGAATGCTGTTCAAGTGCCGTTACGGAACAAATTTGTTCCCATAAGGAATAATGTAAATTAGATTAGTCCTTTTAGACCCCAAAAATACACTTACAAAAGCACTTACAAAAATACACTTACATAATTGTTCGAGTTTGGAGCAGTACGTAATCCGGGGGTCCACTGTATTCAGTTTCCATAGTCAAAGGCATACTTAAAGAAATTATATAAACCATACTACAAAATGCTAAATAAGTAATGTAGTCAGGTAGAAGGATACTGAAGAAAATTTGAACTGGAATTTTCACAATACACTTTTTTTTTATCTACAGTAGATCGTCATTTAGCACGGTAGTTACGTTCCTGAAAACATCGTGTTAGATAATTTCGTGTTAGATAATTAAGAGAACTTATGGGAAAAATAGGGTTACGTTCCTGGGAGTCCCCAAAAAGCCAAACAAGTTTTTTTAGACCAACAGATCTTACAAAAATAAAAGTGAATATGTAATTTTAGTTCATTATCGTGATGTATTATGTTGTTTTTACTGCTTAAGACTACAAATGTAACAGAAATAATAGCATTTTCCTTAAATTGTGGGTGCTGGTGTTTGTGGATGATTGTGAAGAGTGTGGAGTTATGCTGTGGCCCTACTGGGCAGAGATGGATAGTAAAGGTTCTGGAACTGAAGTCAATGGTTGTACTAAGTGTCTAACTTTAAGCCATTCAGTAAGTCAGTCAAGTCATTCAGTCAGTCAGTCAAGTCATTCAGTCAGTCAGTCAAGTCATTCAGTCAGTCAGTCAAGTCATTCAGTCAGTCAGTCAGTCAAGTCATTCAGTCAGTCAGTCAGTCAAGTCATTCAGTCAGTCAGTCAGTCAAGTCATTCAGTCAGTCAGTCAGTCAAGTCATTCAGTCAGTCAGTCAGTCAAGTCATTCAGTCAGTCAGTCAGTCAAGTCATTCAGTCAGTCAGTCAGTCAGTCATTCAGTCAGTCAGTCAGTCCAGTCATTCCAGTCAGTCAGTCAGTCAAGTCATTCAGTCAGTCAGTCAGTCAGTCATTCAGTCAGTCAGTCAGTCCAAGTCATTCAGTCAGTCAGTCAGTCAAGTCATTCAGTCAGTCAGTCCAGTCAAGTCATTCAGTCAGTCAGTCAGTCAAGTCATTCAGTCAGTCAGTCAGTCAAGTCATTCAGTCAGTCAAGTCATTCAGTCAGTCAGTCCAGTCATTCAGTCAGTCAGTCCAGTCATTCAGTCAGTCCAGTCATTCAGTCAGTCCAGTCATTCAGTCAGTCCAGTCATTCAGTCAGTCCAGTCATTCAGTCAGTCCAGTCATTCAGTCAGTCCAGTCATTCAGTCAGTCCAGTCATTCAGTCAGTCCAGTCCAGTCATTCAGTCAGTCCAGTCATTCAGTCAGTCCAGTCATTCAGTCAGTCCAGTCATTCAGTCAGTCCAGTCATTCAGTCAGTCCAGTCATTCAGTCAGTCCAGTCATTCAGTCAGTCCAGTCATTCAGTCAGTCCAGTCATTCAGTCAGTCCAGTCATTCAGTCAGTCCAGTCATTCAGTCAGTCAGTCCAGTCATTCAGTCAGTCAGTCCAGTCATTCAGTCAGTCCAGTCATTCAGTCAGTCCAGTCATTCAGTCAGTCCAGTCATTCAGTCAGTCCAGTCATTCAGTCAGTCCAGTCATTCAGTCAGTCCAGTCCAGTCATTCAGTCAGTCCAGTCCAGTCATTCAGTCAGTCCAGTCCAGTCATTCAGTCAGTCAGTCCAGTCATTCAGTCAGTCAGTCCAGTCATTCAGTCAGTCAGTCCAGTCATTCATTCAGTCAGTCCAGTCATTCAGTCAGTCCAGTCCAGTCATTCATTCAGTCAGTCCAGTCATTCAGTCAGTCCAGTCCAGTCATTCAGTCAGTCAGTCCAGTCATTCAGTCCAGTCAGTCAGTCATTCAGTCAGTCCAGTCAGTCATTCAGTCAGTCAGTCCAGTCATTCAGTCAGTCCAGTCCAGTCATTCAGTCAGTCCAGTCCAGTCATTCAGTCAGTCAGTCCAGTCATTCAGTCAGTCAGTCCAGTCATTCAGTCAGTCAGTCCAGTCATTCAGTCAGTCAGTCCAGTCATTCAGTCAGTCAGTCCAGTCATTCAGTCAGTCCAGTCATTCAGTCAGTCCAGTCATTCAGTCAGTCCAGTCATTCAGTCAGTCCAGTCATTCAGTCAGTCATTCAGTCCAGTCATTCAGTCAGTCATTCAGTCAGTCAGTCCAGTCATTCAGTCAGTCAGTCCAGTCATTCAGTCAGTCAGTCCAGTCATTCAGTCAGTCAGTCCAGTCATTCAGTCAGTCAGTCCAGTCATTCAGTCAGTCAGTCCAGTCATTCAGTCAGTCAGTCCAGTCATTCAGTCAGTCAGTCCAGTCATTCAGTCAGTCAGTCCAGTCATTCAGTCAGTCAGTCCAGTCATTCAGTCAGTCAGTCCAGTCATTCAGTCAGTCAGTCCAGTCATTCAGTCAGTCAGTCCAGTCATTCAGTCAGTCAGTCCAGTCATTCAGTCAGTCAGTCCAGTCAGTCAGTCCAGTCATTCAGTCCAGTCAGTCCAGTCATTCAGTCCAGTCATTCAGTCATTCAGTCCAGTCATTCAGTCATTCAGTCCAGTCATTCAGTCATTCAGTCCAGTCATTCAGTCAGTCAGTCCAGTCATTCAGTCAGTCAGTCCAGTCATTCAGTCAGTCAGTCCAGTCATTCAGTCAGTCAGTCCAGTCATTCAGTCAGTCAGTCCAGTCATTCAGTCAGTCAGTCCAGTCATTCAGTCAGTCAGTCCAGTCAGTCAGTCCAGTCATTCAGTCCAGTCAGTCATTCAGTCCAGTCATTCAGTCATTCAGTCCAGTCATTCAGTCATTCAGTCCAGTCATTCAGTCATTCAGTCCAGTCATTCAGTCATTCAGTCCAGTCATTCAGTCATTCAGTCCAGTCATTCAGTCATTCAGTCCAGTCATTCAGTCAGTCAGTCCAGTCATTCAGTCAGTCAGTCCAGTCATTCAGTCAGTCAGTCCAGTCAGTCAGTCAGTCCAGTCAGTCAGTCAGTCAGTCAGTCAGTCCAGTCAGTCAGTCAGTCAGTCCAGTCATTCAGTCAGTCAGTCCAGTCATTCAGTCAGTCAGTCCAGTCATTCAGTCAGTCAGTCCAGTCATTCAGTCAGTCAGTCCAGTCATTCAGTCAGTCAGTCCAGTCATTCAGTCAGTCAGTCCAGTCATTCAGTCAGTCAGTCCAGTCATTCAGTCAGTCCAGTCATTCAGTCAGTCCAGTCATTCAGTCAGTCCAGTCATTCAGTCAGTCCAGTCATTCAGTCAGTCCAGTAAGTCAGTCAGTCCAGTCATTCAGTAAGTCCAGTCATTCAGTAAGTCAGTCAGTCCAGTCAAGTCAGTAAGTCAGTCCAGTCAAGTCAGTAAGTCAGTCCAGTCAAGTCAGTAAGTCAGTCCAGTCAAGTCAGTAAGTCAGTCCAGTCAAGTCAGTAAGTCAGTCCAGTCAAGTCAGTAAGTCAGTCCAGTCAAGTCAAGTCAGTAAGTCAGTCCAGTCAAGTCAGTAAGTCAGTCAAGTCGGTAAGTCAGTCCAGTCAAGTCGGTAAGTCAGTCCAGTCAAGTCGGTAAGTCAGTCCAGTCAAGTCGGTAAGTCAGTCCAGTCAAGTCGGTAAGTCAGTCCAGTCAAGTCGGTAAGTCCAGTCATGTAAGTCAGTAAGTCAGTCAGTCTGTCAGTCACACAAACTTATGTTTACATAAATAACAAAAAAGGCACAATACCTTGACTGGAACAATACACACACAAGCCGCACATCTTTTTGTGTGTACAAAGTAACACTTCATTATGGCCACGGGTTATGTCTTGTCTAATATCTTTGTTTTCTTCATTAATTCTAAGACTTGAATGCTTATACCTTTTCTTGCCACATACTGGGTGTCATGATTGTTTGGCAGATACAAGATATAGTAATTTAAAGATCAAAACACAATTCACTCTCATTCTTCACAAACACAGCTGGCTTGTAGCAGAGGACTCTTTTTGACGCTTATGAAATACAAATGGTTGGATGGTGGGATGGTGGAGGGTTGTGTCCCCCGCTGAACAACAACAAGGTGGCCTCTTCTTGAGGGAATAGGAATTTGTTTTTCCTTCCCGCAAACTGTAAGTAAGTTTATTCAGGTATACACAGATGCAGTTACAAAGATTATCATACATAGCAGCATATGTGTAGAGAATCTAGGATAACCCAAATAAGTCAGTGACTTATTTCGATTCTGTGACTTATTTGGGTTATCCTAGGTTCTCTACACATATGCTGCTATGTATGATAATCAATGTAACTGTACTCACCTAATTGTGGTTGCAGGGGTCGAGACTCAGCTCCTGGCCCCATGTATCTGAATAAACTTACAGTTTGTGGGAAGGAAAAACAAATTCCCTTTTCCTCAAAGCATAATAATAATACAGTCATCCCTCGGTTTTCGATTTTAATCCGTTCCAGATGGATCGGCTAAAACCAAAATCGCGAAAACCAAAACTATTTTCCCCATAAGAAATAATGGAAATTCAATTAATCCGTTTCAGAAACCCAGAAGTTTGGAAAAAAAATTAGGGGGCCTTAAAGATAGATTTACATGCACAAATGAATGAACTGAATGTGGCACTTACCTTTATTGAAGACTGATGTTGCTGGATGGTAGAGAGGGAAGATACCCTAATTTTTGGAAGGGGAATCCCCCTCCATAAGGACTCTAGGTACCAAGTCCTTATCCGGGGTCACTTCCCTGCATGCCTGCTACACTCCCTCCCTGCCTGCTACACTCCCTCCTGCCTGCTACACTCCCTGCATACATGCTACACTCCCTGCATACCTGTTACACTCCCTGCATACATGCTACACTCCCTGCATACCTGTTACACTCCCTGCATACATGCTACACTCCCTGCATACATGCTACACTCCCTGCATACCTGCTACACTCCCTGCATACCTGCTACACTCCCTGCATACCTGCTACACTCCCTGCATACCTGCTACACTCCCTGCATACCTGCTACACTCCCTGCATACCTGCTACACTCCCTGCATACCTGCTACACTCCCTGCATACCTGCTACACTCCCTGCATACCTGCTACACTCCCTGCATGCATGCCACACTCCCTGCATGCCTGCTACACTCCCTGCATGCCTGCTACACTCCCTGCATACATGCTACACTCCCTGCATACATGCTACACTCCCTGCATACATGCTACACTCCCTACATACATGCTACACTCCCTGCATACCTGTTACACTCCCTGCATACATGCTACACTCCCTGCATACATGCTACACTCCCTGCATACATGCTACACTCCCTGCATACCTGTTACACTCCCTGCATACATGCTACACTCCCTGCATACATGCTACACTCCCTGCATACATGCTACACTCCTGCATACATGCTACACTCCCTGCATACCTGCTACACTCCTGCATACATGCTACACTCCCTGCATACATGCTACACTCCCTGCATGCCTGCTACACTCCCTGCATGCCTGCTACACTCCCTGCATGCCTGCTACACTCCCTGCATGCCTGCTACACTCCCTGCATGCCTGCTACACTCAAACTCCATCGTGTTTCTCACTTTCACTATCATATTTTTCTATTATTTCTTCATTTCTACAGTGTTCCTCACTTTCTTTACCAAAGAAGTGGCACTAGGAGCTTTCTTTGGGCCCATGGTAGCTTATTTAGTAGTCACACACAATAATCAAGGCCCAAAAACAATGAATTGTTAATAAATGTTTTGTATAAACTCCTGGGGTGATGTTCACTCAAGCGTAAACAATGCTAGACTGCGTGACAATGTGCGTGGGTGGCGGGCCTACGGCCTTTGTATGTGCGCGGCACTGGTGGACAGGTCCCATACGGTCGGCGAAAACTAAAACAATCGGCGAAAACTAAGACAAATTTTCCCTGAAAAAAGTCGGCGAAAACCAAAATCGGCGAAAACTGGGACAAGCAAAAACCAAGGGATGACTGTAATAATATTAATAATAATAATAATAATAATAGTTTATTTAGACATGGTACAATGATACATAGTTAGATATGATACATAGGTATAAATGAGATGTACATGCCAAATTCACAAGCAAATTCACACTCCAGACAACATACTCCACCAATATTCAAAAACCTAAACTTACTCACCATACAAGACATTCATACTTTTTACTGTGCCTATTACATACAGTAGGGCCCCACTTATACTGCAGGTTAGGTTCCAGGCTAGTGCCTTAAAGCAGACATCGCTGAAAAGCAGAACGCTATTTTTTTCCACTTCTAAATGCATATAAATGCCAGACAACAAGCTTACATTAACTTATATTAAGTTAGCAATAGCACTAGGCATTAAAAAACAATAAAAAGTAAGATACACACAGAGTACACTTATTACTTACCTTAAAGTATTAACATTGGCTTAAAATAGTCTGTGAACCAATTTATGAAAAGATCAGTAGTCATCCAAGCTTTTGAATTGGATTTATAATAAACTGGGAGGCTACCTTTTGCATAGTTCTTTAGGGCCCTAGGATTCTCTGAGTGATAAATTATCATAGGTTTTAACTTGCAATCCCCAGCAGCATTAGCTCCTAGCAAGAGTGTTAGTTGAAGACTCAGATGAGTCAAAGGGATGTTAGGAAGCATTTCTTCAGCCATAGAGTACAGTGGACCCTCGGTTAACGAATACCCCGGAAATCGTGCAATTATGTAAGTATAATTTTGTAAGTTCTTGTGGAAGTGTATTTTTGGGGGTCTGAAATAGACTAACCTACGTGAAATTTTTCCTTAAGGGAGTAAATTCGTTCGGTAATGGCACTTGAGCAGACTTCAGGAGTGAAGTTTTTACGAAACTCGGGGGTCCACTGTAGTCAGGAAGTGTAATAGTCTGGCAAGTGATGTAGTGGAGGCAGGAACCATACATAGCTTTAAGACGAGGTATGATAAAGATCATGGAGCAGGGAGAGAGGACCTAGTAGCGGTCAGTGAGGGCGGGGGCCAGGAGCTATGTCTTGACCCCTGCAACCACAATTAGGTGAGTACACTCTTGGTTATCCTGGGTTCTCTACACATATGCTGCTATATGTAACTGTATTTGATGGCTATCTCAGCGATCAACATATACCTTGTTAGTAAGTTCATTCAGGTATACACAAATACAGTTACATAGATTATCATACATAGCAAATATGCGTAGACAACCCAGGATAACTCAAAAAAGTCAGTTCACTGAGTTTAATCATTTCTAACTTGGCACTTAAAGTAAGAGGCTTACGACTCCTCTTTTTATCACAACTAAGCTTAGACGCCATAGTCAATGAGAGCCAACTAGTAAACGAAAGAGTAAACGAGAGAGAGAACGAGATACGGAGTTCAGAGAAGGTAAAAAAACAAACTGAACAGGTAGTGGGCGATCACTCGGTCAGGCAAAATGAATGCGATTAATACGTGTCCACTTTTAGTTCATTCACATACGTTTGTAAGAGTTTGTGAGACTTTTACCTCAAAATAATTTTTTTTATTATAATAATAATTACCTCACAATACAAATACTCTTACATTGTGTACAAGTTAGTACAAAATAAACAAACAGCAACACTCCCATTCTCATGCAACACTTTTTTAGAGTTAATGATAGTATTACCATTATTATTATCATAATAAAAAAGAAGTGCTAAACCCACAAGGGTCGTGAATAACTATATATAGAGTGAAGGCATATGAAAGGAATATTTTCTACAGTTATCCCTCAGTGTTTGACTAGAGAAAACGTAATTTTTCCGACTTCTACAAAGTAGCTTGAAACAAATTCATATTTGTCAATTTTTATTCTGTGGGTGTATGTATCATGTTTATATGCTATGTAACACATTTTTTAAATTATTTTGAAGAAAATATCATAGATGAATTAATGAAAATGTCTATATTAACGTAAAATAAGACTTTTAATGTGCCCAAGAGTGATTATTATTAATATTAAGTAATGTTTTCCCTCCCCTGGAACACCATAGCATATAAACAGCATGTTTATATGCTATGTAACATGTTTCTTATATAATTTTGAAGAAAAAATCATAGATGGATTAATGAAAATGTCTATATTAACGTAAAATAAGACATTTAATGTGCGCAAGAGTGATTATTATTAGTATTACGTAATGTTTTCCCTCCGCCGGCAACCACACTACATAGCATATAAACAGCATGTTTATATGCTATGACGTGTTTCTCATATAATTTTGAAGAATATATCATATATGGATTAATGAAAACGTCTATATAGACGTAAAATTGGACATTTAATGTGCCCAAGAGTGATGATTACATAATAGAGAGATGTGCTCACGGAAAATGTAAACAAACCGGGTGGCGCGCGCCGTATCTGAAAGACGCTCGCCATATACAAAAGTTTTGGTCATAATTTGAACTCGCCGTATGAACGGAACGCCGAAAGACGAAACGCCGAAAAGCGGGGCCCTAATGTACATAGAACACTGCAAATATTAACCCACCACTCAAATTTCTCCTTACCAATTTTAACAGGACACATGACCATAACGCAGATCACTCCTCGATGTTCCCCGTGTCCATCTAACACTATGTAAAAACTCAATGCATATAAAAGGCATAAAAATTTGGAATTCATTACCTGTCATTCAAATTCAAATTCAAATCCTTTATTTCATGTAATACAAGGTGGGGGGTACTTATAGTTATACATTAAAGTTGATATTACAAGATGGCCAATAATATGCCTAGGTATGCCTAGGCTTTTCAGGCAGTCTTATGATAGGTCTTACTCAATAGCTATACAATGGATATACAGATTGTAAGGTTAGGTTTACAAAATTTAGGTACTGGAATTTAAACATTGAGAATTTAACAATTAGTATAAAAAGTTAGCAATT
>WNWK01055062.1:0-11375 GCA_009830355.1 Cherax destructor
AGTGAGAAAGGTGAAAGCAAAATTTTATTTCTAGTGTAAGAACTAGTACTATTACTATCACAGCTACTACTACTATCACCACCATCACTACTACTATATTTAGGCCCTGGATGTCTCATTATCAAGTGATGGTGGTGAAATTGTTGCTAAACTATCGTCAGCCAGCCCATCCTGTTAGCCACAGACATCACGACAATGTTGTAAAAACAATCAAATGGGTGACTGTTGAAGTCGCCTTCAACAGTAGTAATCAAACTGTACTGCTCTAGCTGCCTGCAGTAGCTACCTATTTTTTGTTCGCGTCGCAGAGTCTTTTTGTCGCCTTTTAGTTTTTCGTTGTGGTATGTTATATTTTTTAGTATGGATATAGGACAACGTAACGTAACTTACAAATGTGTATCTTCAATTCCCAGCCTCTCTCCCAGCAGCCACCATCTCTCGCACACGCCTCACTACTCCCCCCACTGAGATGAGCCATGGTGATGTTAGGAAGTATTTGTGTGTTGTTCCAGTCACGGTACTGTCTCTTTTTGTTCTTTATGTTATGAGGTATTTCTTCAGTCTTAGAGTGGTCAGGAAGTGGAACGACCTGGACAATGGAGTGGTAGAAGCGGGATTCATACATAACCTAACATTCTCTGGCTTTCAAACCCAAAAGAATGAATCCTAGAGCAGCCAACGAAGAGGCTGAGCCAGGAGCTGAGACTCGACTCCTGCAACCACATATAGGTGAGTACCTCACAACCCTCACTTCTCACCCTCCTCCCCCCGGTCTCGCTCTCAAAGCCTGTCAAAGTGACTGCCTTTGTCGGACTTTTGTACCTGGCTAGTAGGGGAGAGGGGTGAGACTGCTGCCCAAACTTACATGGGCATACACAGGTACTCCTTCCCCGTGGCTCCCCACCCTAGTACCCAGAGTGAGGAGCGACGCCCGTGTAGAGGTGAGAACAATCACTTCATCTGTGGTGAATGACTTTCAACTCCCCCGCTGACCCCTCCCCCTTGTGCCTCCCACAACACACCATCTTCCTCTCTCCCTCATCCCCTTCCTTCCTTATCTACCTTCCTCTCTCCCTACCGACATTCCTACCCACCTCTCCACAAATATCTCACCTTCACTCCCCGTTCATCTAAGTCCTTGCCTACTTCCCTCTTTTATCTCCTCATTATATCGGTGTTACTGTCTATCACTGATGTAATGTTACCAGTCAAACACAGCAACATTGTGGAGTCTTGGTACAGAAGACGTCTCCACAACCCATTTTGCTAACCTCTGGTTCAACTCTTGGACATGACCTATTTCCACGGGTGGACCCCGCCCACCTGTGACAATGCCGTCATCTCCTGCACCTCATCTGACTCGTATATGAGCCCGATCTTACTGCCTGTGCGTAAGATTCATCAAGATTACGGTACAGACCATCTTCTCCTAGGCTAAGGGACCGATTAAATCATCTACCGTCTTCTGAATATATTTATGTAAGGCTGAGGGACTGATTCCCTCCTCTTCTACAGTCTTTCGTTGATGTCCCTGTATTGTACTGATAATGTCACTGGATGGGAAACGTCTACAAAATAAAGCTATCCAGGTGTAATTCGTGTCTACGAATTACAGCCAGCCACAAGATTTTTTCGGCCCGCAACAACGTGAAATATTTATAAATAGTAAAATTAATAAACCCTCATTTTCAGCCACTTAAAGTTAAGGATTTTGTTGCTTGTAATATTTTTTATGTCAACATTTGTTCAAAATTTAGTTCTTGTTTCTTCGTAATTGTCACATTTCTCTCTTGTTCTGAATCATATCATGCGATTACAAAAGGATCCGAATAAAACTTATTCATTCATTTATATTTATTTATGATTGATTTGTTTTTCTTTGGCCCGCGAAAATGTGTAAAATATACGATGTGGCCCTCGTAGTGAAAAGATTGGAGACCCCTGGCTCTAACTCATCAACTTCTCTTCTTAAGAGCTCACTAATACACAACACAATGGTGCAGGTGGGTAGGATGAACACCATCACTAACATAGGCCAGGTCAGATCAGGCTCCCTGGTTGCTGGCTTGATCGATCAGGATGTTGGTGGCCGCCGCTCGTAGTCCAACGTATGCACCACAGCCTGGCTGACCAGGAACTGATTTGAAAGATATATCGAGTTCCCTTCTGAAGCTAATACGCCACTGATAAAACTAGGAGAACCATAGCATCACACAGCTGAATACGCCAAGGTACGAATGTACGCATCACCACAGGCTATTTACCTTCAATTTACGAGCAGTGTTGTTTAAACAGGACCAAAGTTGGCCCCTCACATAACATTGACCTAACCATTTTTAGCTGCGGGGATTCTGGCGGTGTGGTGTACCTGTGACCGGTATCCAGAGTTGTTCTACTCCCGCAGCAACAACTTGCTTGTATTCTGACCAGATGTGACCTCTTTGATATACCTTTGAAGAGTTTCGAGAGTATCTACTCTCTGAGCCCGGCCATGGGCCAGGCTCGTCTGGTGCTTGCCTGGTCAACCAGGCTGTTGCTGCTGGAGGCCCGCTGCCCCACATATCCATCACAGCCTGGTTGATCTGGCACCTGGTGAAGATATTTGTCCAGTTTCCTCTTGAAGGCTTCTACACTGGTTCCAGCCGTGTTTCGGATATCTTCTGGTAAGATGTTGAATAGTCTGGGACCCCGGATGTTAATACAGTGCTCCCGTATTGTCCCCACCGCACCCCTGCTCCTCACTGGGTTTATTTTACACTTTCTCCCATATCTCTCACTCCAGTATGTTGTTATGGCAGTGTGCAGATTTGGGACCAGGCCCTCAAGTACTTTCCATGTATATATTATCATGTATCTCTCTCCTCCGCTCCAATGAGTACATGTTCAAGACTTGAAGGCGTTCCCAATAATTTAGATGTTTCAATGGCTCAATGTGAGCCGTAAACGATCTCTGGATTTGTTCCAGCTCTGCTATTTCTCCTGCCCTGAACGGGGCCGTCAGCACCTCATGTTATATCCTATATTTGTACTCGGTGCTCCAGGCTCTAGGTACCGAAGCAGTTGGAATTTGTCACAGTTGATCATGTCCCTTCGGGTTGGCTGTGAAGAACACTTGGTGGAGGTGTTGGTGGGACCCCAAACTGCTTCCTGTGGTGAGTGGAAGCAGCTGGTATGGTAGTGGTGAGGCCACCAAGCCACCAACACTCTGCCCTCAATACCATAAACATCCATCTCTGTGCCTCAAGCCTAATCACTTACAACCGTGTGTGACCAAGCCAACTCATACTACTTTGAGTTAACTCAGCCTACAGATATGCAACTATATTTACCCCCGAAATAAACTTAAAACTAAATAATTTTTTATGAGTCAAAACGCAAGAAATTAACTGGCTACCTCAACCCCGAGTGCAAGTGCAGGAGAGGACCCTGGTGTCGTCTCCTGTTCCTCCCCTGTCGTCTCCCGTTCCTCCCCTGTCGTCTCCCGTTCCTCCCCTGTCGTCTCCCGTTCCTCCCCTGTCGTCTCCCGTTCCTCCCCGTAGTCTCCTGTTCCTCCCCGTCATTTCCTGTTCCTCCCTGTCGTCTCCTGTTCCTTCCCTGTCGTCTCCTGTTCCTCTTCTGTCGTCTCCTGTTCCTCCCTGTCGTCTCCTGTTCCTCCCCTGTCATCTCCCATTCCTCCCCCGTCGTCTCCTGTTCCTCCCCCGTCATTTCCTGTTCCTCCCCTGTCGTCTCCTGTTCCTCTCCTGTCGTCTCCTGTTCCTCTCCTGTCGTCTCCCGTTCCTCCCTGTCGTCTCCCGTTCCTCCCCTGTCGTCTCCCGTTCCTCCCTGTCGTCTCCCGTTCCTCCCTGTCGTCTCCCGTTCCTCCCTGTCGTCTCCCGTTCCTCCCCCGTCATTTCCTGTTCATCCCCCGTCATCTCCCATTACTCCCCCGTCGTCTCCTGTTCCTCCCCCGTCGTCTCCCATTCCTCCCCCGGGTTTGCAGCGACCAAGCCGGCTTTCGCTGGCCTCAAGCTCGCCAGAAGTCACCACCAACTCATCGGTGAGGATCAGGGCGTCGCACTCCGTCAGGATCGCGAGGCACCTGCCGCTGAGGATCGGAGCGACGCACACCGTGAGGGTGGGAGCGACGAACACCGTGAAGGAGGGAGCGACGCACACCGTGAGGGTGGGAGCGACGAACACCGTGAAGGAGGGAGCGACGCACACCGTGAGGGTGGGAGCGACGCACACCGTGAGGGTGGGAGCGACGAACACCGTGAAGGAGGGAGCGACGAAGACCGTGAAGGAGGGAGCGACGCACACCGTGAAGGAGGGAGTGACGCACACCGTGAGGGTGGGAGCGACGCACACAGTGAGGGTGGGAGCGACGCACACCGTGAAGGAGGGGCGACGCACACCGTGAAGGAGGGAGCGACGCACACCGTGAGGGTGGGAGCGACGCACACCGTGAAGGAGGGAGCGACGCACACCATGAGGAGTAGTAGTGACCAAAGAAAATAGTTCACAGAAACGTTACCATCTTGGGTTAGTGGAGCGTACACCATTTTGGGTTTAGCGAGTGCCATGATGGTGTGTCTAACAGTGACATGCTCCTACCTCTTCTACTACGCTTATTACCACTCCAAACACTGCTGAACTCCTGCTGCAGGCCGCTCCAACCTTCATTAACCACATCTAAAATTCACTTCATTTTTTATTACACAATTTTCTGATTATCGGTGGTCACCTGCTGTATGACCCTTGTGGTTTAGCGCTTCTTTTGATTATAATAATAATAATCGGTCGTCACCTGTAGTCGCTTCTGGGGTCACTGCTCCCGAGGCCAGGTCCCAGACGAGGCCTCTTGGATCAGGCTACCTACCTGGAGGGTATTCCGGGATCAACGCCCCGACCTCCGCATGAACCAGGTACATGATCTATGTCAAGTAAGGCAACAGCGGCACTTCTCTCCATTTCCAACCAAAATACTTCTTAAACCACAACCAAAGCTTCGCCTTGAAGCCAAACAGGATGCCTTAAGCTGTATTGATAACTTAGTCACACAGCACACTCTTTCACAAATTATTTACGTTGATGGTTGTGTTCACCAATCCACTGGTGCAGCTGTTGTCATGCAGAGTGATGGCTCTCTTAAAGAAATTGGAGCACGCATCAATAACTGGGCCTCTACCCTTCAGACAGAACTGTTTGCCATACTCTTTGCACTAAAATGTGTCCATGTATCTAAGGTTGACACTTTAATTGTAACTGATTCCTATGATCCACAAATGCTCTCAACTCATTAAGTAGAAATTGGGGCATGCTTGTGTCAGAAGCCAGACCTGTGTCTGGCTTCTGGTAGGATTGTGGACAGTGGAGTCAGAGTGCACATGCTGTGGATTCCATCTCACATTGGTCTCCAGATGCATGATAGAACTTATGAATTGGTTAAGTTGAATGCTTTCTAAGAGGAAGTAATTACAATCTTGGCTTATCAGTTAGGAGTTTGAGAATAATAATACGAAAAGAACTTCCACTGAATTTTATTGACTCGGGAGATTGACACCAGTCAGTCCATCTATCATCATTCCATCATGCAGGAGGAGCCACATGTCTATGGTGCATCCAACAAAATAAGCAGACTCTTGGATGTCAGTACTGCCCGGCTCCGGGTGGGTTACAAGTATCTTTGGTAGGTTAAATCACCACCACCAGATGTAGACCAAACGAAATGTAAACTTTGCCAGATGGACTACTGTCACACCTGCGTCATTATGTACTGGAGTGCGATAAAATGAATGAATTCAGAGACAACTCACTCAGAAATGTTCAAGAAATGGCAAAGTATTTTATCCACAGTGGTATATTACAAACCATTCTGGAAAAATACCTAACTTTGCTCACAGTAAATAAAGCATTACTACATACGTGTGTGTGTGACCTAATTAATATTTGCACTAATAACTCATTACAGTTGTGGACCTGTGAATGGCCCATTACTTCGTAATTTGTTCATGATTGTAACCATGTACAGACGTGTAGATGATTCATTATATTTGTAACTTGGTCATGATTGTGACCAGATCTACCTGGAGTTCATTACTTTTGTAACTTGTTCAGCTATCAAAACTTTGGTGCCCAGTCCCTGGACCCATTATGTACCTCTGTAATCTTTAGACTACCGCCCACAGGATGGGTATGGGGTGCATAATAAAGATATTAAACTGTCTTCATGGCAGTGTGTTCACCCACATGATGAGTGACACTGACCAATACTGTCTTGATGGCAGCGTGTTCACTCATAGGATGAGTGGCACTGACCAATATGACAGTGAGTTCACTCACAGGATGAGTGGCAATGACCAATATGACAGTGAGTTCACTCACAGGATGAGTGGCACTGACCAATATGACAGTGAGTTCACTCACATTATGAGTGGCACTGACCAATATGACAGTGCGTTCACTCACAGGATGAGTGGCACTGACCAATATGACAGTGAGTTCACTCACAGGATGAGTGGCACTGACCAATATGACAGTGAGTTCACTCACAGGATGAGTGGCACTGACCAATATGACAGTGAGTTCACTCACAGGATGAGTGGCACTGACCAATATGACAGTGAGTTCACTCACAGGATGAGTGGCACTGACCAATATGACAGTGAGTTCACTCACAGGATGAGTGGCACTGACCAATATGACAGTGAGTTCACTCACAGGATGAGTGGCACTGACCAATATGACAGTGAGTTCACTCACAGGATGAGTGGCACTGACCAATATGACAGTGAGTTCGCTCACAGGATGAGTGGCACTGACCAATATGACAGTGAGTTCACTCACAGGATGAGTGGCACTGACCAATATGACAGTGAGTTCACTCACAGGATGAGTGGCACTGACCAATATGACAGTGAGTTCACTCACAGGATGAGTGGCACTGACCAATATGACAGTGAGTTCACTCACAGGATGAGTGGCACTGACCATTAAATTTAGCCTTCGAGGCAAAACGTAAAATAAAATTTATATCACGATGAAATCAAATTTACTCCCAGAATTCCTACACCCATGTCCTCAGTCACCATCACAACCACCACCGTCACACAAGCTACCTCCATTACAACCACCACCGTCACACAAGCTACCTCCATTACAACCACCACCGTCACACAAGCTACCTCCATCACAACCACCACCGTCACACAAGCTACCTCCATCACAACCACCACCGTCACACAAGCTACCTCCATCACAACCACCACCGTCACACAAGCTACCTCCATCACAACCACCTCCCCATCAAAGTCACACAAGCTACCTCCATCACACCATCTACATATAAAAATAGATTAGCACCGCAGTAGGCCTACTGGCATAAGGTAGGATACACTATCATCCCAGCATACTGCATCATACTTGGTGTTTACCTGAAGTCGCTTTCAGAGATCACCGCCCCCGCGACCCGGTTCCATACCAAGCTTCCTGGTTGCTAGTCTGATCGATCAAGCTGTAAGTGTCCGCCGCCAGTAGTCCAACGTATGCACCACAACCCGATTGATCAAGAGTTGATTTGAGGACTCTCTTTAGTTCCCTCTTGAAGACAGCTAAGGGTTTGTTGGTAATCCCCATTTTGAATGAGGGAGGGTGTTGAAGAGTCGTGTCCCTTAACACTTATTGACTTCTCTCTTGTACTCATATCTCCCTGCTTTTCATTTTAGGTATCCTGCACTGTCTGCTAAGCCTCTTGTGTTCGTAAGTAGTAATTTCGGTGTGCAGGTCTGGGATTAATCCCTCCATTAAATTCCACGTTCAGATTATGATGTATCTTCTCGCCTACACCCTAAGGAGTTGCGATAATTTAGGCGCTTGACTGAGTTTATACAAGCTGTACATTTTCCAGCTCAGCAATTTCGCTTACCTTGAAGGTGGCCGTTAGTACATATGAATATTCCAGCTTAGAGAGAACGAGTGACTTGAAGAGTATCAGTGTTTTGACATCTCTTGTTTTGAAGGTTCTAGTTATGCAACCTATCATTTTTGTTGTAGATGCCATAACAACATTGCTGTGCTCCTTAAACGTGAGATATGACGTACCACTCCCGGGTCTCTCACATCTGACTGGCGTTCTATTGAGTGGTTCTAGTTTGTCTTGTACTCCAATGTTTTTATTTCATCATGCTAGGTACAGCATCCACCATACTACAGGAGAGAACCACCGCCATTCCACCGACAAAACTACCATCACCCCTACATACTGACTATCGTGGTCGCCTCTAGCGTCTCTGACATACTCTTCATCACTGATAGGAATACTATGAGTGAGCATGTATGTATCTTATTGAGATGGCGCCACAATACCTGAGCCACCGACGCAGTGCATATTATCAACTGTGATTACAAGTGAACTATAAAAAATCTCACTGCCTGCGTGCCTCTGCATCAGAGACGCTCATGTCTTGTCTTGGTCTCTGTCTCTGTTGGTGCCCATGGTCACCATCAACAACTTGATTGATCTGCGACCCCTTGTTAGGTCCTATGTCTGCCTGCAAGGCGCTAGCACTACTTTTGATATACCTCTGGCAGGTTTCAAGTTTTCTTACTTCTGCCGCCTAGAACTAGGCCCGACTTATCTTTGATAAGTTTAGATTTTTTACTCCCGAAGCCCGACCCTAGACCAGGATTTAACGCTTGCCTGGTCAATTAAGCTGTTGCTGCTGGCGGCCGCTGGCCCACACATATATCACAGCCTGGTTGATCTGGCATTTGGTGGAGATACTTGTCTAGTTTCTGGTAAGATCTTGAAAAGTCTGGGGCCAAGAATATTGAATGTTCCCTTATTGTGCTCACAGCGCCCTACTTTTTACTGGGTTTATTAGCACCTCCTCACATCTCTCTCACTCCAGTGTTGTTATGAGTGTGCAAATTTGGGACCAATCCTTCTAGAATTTTCCAGGTGTAGGTTATAATACATCTCTCTCGCTTATGTTTCAAGTTGTACAGATCAATGGATTTCAAATGTTCCCAGTAGTTTAAGTGCTTGAGTGAATCTATACGGGCAATGAAGGTTCTCTGCATATTTTCCAGGTCTGCAGTTTTGCCTGCCTTGCATGAGGCTGTTAGAGAACAAGTGATTCAAAGAGTATCCTCATTGGCTTGGCAACCCTTGTTTTGAAGGTTCTAGTTATCCAGCCTATCACTCTTTCTTGCGGTTGTCATAGTGACAATGTCGTCATCTTTAAAGGTGAGATGCTCTGACATGATTGCTCCAAATTCTTTCACATTAGTCTAATTACGGCCAATAATGTACGTATGAATTATATAAGAGGACGCTGCTGCAGTGTTGATCCTGGGAGGGATGTTATCTTCTGCACTACATGCTAGGCTGTGTACTCTCACAAACATCTAAATAAACAACATCAAACACTTTATTTTAGAATACTAAGGTAAGTGTACTACACACCTTTAAAGTGATCAAGATGAGTGTACTACAGAGGCTCACCTGAACACTGTCAAAAGTCTGGTCTCGGTCCACTCCCTGCACTTCCTCTCAAGGTAACGTCAACATGCAGCAAAAACATTTAACTTTTTAGGGTGATTTTCTCTCTTAAAGATGACACGAGGCGAAAAAAATTTACACCAAACTTAAAAGACGCCTCAAACTTTGTAGTTTAAGTAGGCGAGGTGCCTGGTGCCTGGGGCCCGTGGCATGACAGTGAAGTCTTCAAGAGTCGGTGTCAAGCAGTGTGAAGAATGTGGTTCTGGTTAGCATCACCCACAAGTATTACTGCAACTCTTACTGACACAACTGAAAGAAAGCTGCGGGAAGTGAGAGAGGAGAAAGATAGAGAGAGAAGCTAGAGAGGTGAGAGAGAACCTGGAATAATTGAGGAAAATAAGAGAAGCTTGGAGAGGATAGAAGCTGGGAGAGATGAAAGAACAAAGGAGAAGTGAGAGAAAACCATTTATCACAAATAAAATGATGCTGGGAAAAGTGAGATACAAACCGTACAAAAGTACCAGAGACAGAGCTTGGCGCTTCAATTTTAAATTCACACACCTGTACCGACTCAACAACAGAGTGTACAAAAATATTTCTATGTTGGTAGTTGCTCCTGCAGTACACAGCTTCGTGGCTACACCGACAAATATCAAGAAGTATAAGCATCAGGCGTCCAAAGGTTATGTCACTACTCTATACAACATTAGTAATGGATCGAGACACTTGTGGAACATATGGGAATCTTTATTAAGGAAACGTTTCGCCACACAGTGACTTCATCAGTCAATACAAAGTAGAAATGGGCAAGGAGAGGAGGAATTTGAGGTAATCGGGCTCTCAGCCTGGAATCGATGTGTGGACTGGGTTACCTCAAACTCCTCCTCTCATTACCCATTTCTACTTTGTATCGGACGATGAACCACTGTGTGACGGAACGTTCCTCAATAAAGATTCCCATATTGTATAAGTGTCTCAATCTTCAACGTGTCGGTTTCAAAACCATTTATCACAACATTAGTAATGTCTCGCTTAGACTATACGGCGCAGGAGTGGCCTCCATACTATAGAATTTATATAAATGTATAGACAACAGTGCATAAGTGTTCGCAATAAAGCGAACAGAATCCTTGGCTTCATATTAAGAAGCATAAATAATAGGAGTCCTCAGGTTGTTCTTCAATTCTATATATCCTTGGTTAGGCCTCATCTAGATTATGCTGCACAGTTTTGGTCACCGTATTACTGAATGGATATAAATGCTCTGGAAAACGTACAAAGGAGGATGACTAAGTTGATCCCATGTATCAGAAATCTTCCCTATGAGGATAGACTGAGGGCCCTGGGAAACTGCACTCTCTAGAAAGGGGTAGAATTAGGTGGGTTGCTGCGGGTATAAATGGAAAACAGGAATAAATAAAGGGGATGTAACTAAGTGCTAAAAAATTTGCCAAAACAGGACTCCCAGCAATGGTTTTAAGTTGGATAAATTCAGATTCAGGAAGGAAAAGGAAAGCATTGGTTTAGTAACAGAGTTGTGGATAGTGGAACAAAATCCCAGTACCGTTATAAAACTAAGACGTTGTGTACTTTTAAAAAAAGGTTAGATAAATAAAGATGGGGGTTGGTGGGTGTGAGTTGGACCTAACTAGCTTGGTACTAGGTGATGACCTGACTAGGTTGGGTCATTGGATTTAAATCGGTAGGAAACTTGGGCTGCCTCAGGGCCAGTAGACCTGATAGTGTTCCTTCTTTCTTATTTTTATAAAAGGGGGTGATGTTATGGGGGTAAAGCAAACAAAGTCAAAAATATAATAATAATAATAATAATAATAATAATAATAATAATATTTAAATGTGCTTGTGGGAAAAATTTTGAAGACACGCACAGGAT
>WNWK01055063.1:0-11374 GCA_009830355.1 Cherax destructor
GTAGTGAACAGGGCAAGATCCAGCATCAGCGGGTCAAAAACTCCCGGCCCCAAAAGGGACTGTCCCCCTGCTGTTTCTCATCCTCATAGCAGCCCCCAAAAAAAAAAACACCGGCACACTTTTTATCATCATTTGCAGATAACACTAAAATAAGCATGAAAGTCACTAGGTAGAGGACATTGAAAAATTACAGGAAGACATAAGCAGGGTTTTCCCGTGGGGTGGGGAACAACATGACGTTCAAGGGTGATAAGTTCCCCTGCTTGGTATGGAAAGAATGAAGAACTCAAAAAAGGAAAACTGTATAAAAACTGAAGAAGGTCACCAAATGAACGAAAAAAAACGTAAAGGACTTTTGGGGAAAAATTTTGTCTTGTTATCTTTTTTTGAAGCCATAACAAGACAAAGATCAAAAACCGGAAGATGACGGGGTGGGTATTGAGAACTTTTCAAAACGGAAATAATGCCATGGTGACATAACAAATCCTAGTGCTCCCTCGCACCTGGACCAGATTCATGGAATGCTTTTTTATAAAAAATGCAAATACCATTACAAGGCCCTCAATTCTTTGGAGAAAAGCTTAGACCCAGGTGAAATACCGGAGGCCAAAAAAGTCAGACATACCCTTTTGCATAAGGGGGGTATAGAGCACTAGCAAAAATTACAGACCAACACTAATTCTCCTCATAAAAATCTTCAAAAAGAGTGATGAACGGCAGATTACAAAGTTCATGGACCAGCACAACCCTCCCAAAACTGGCTTCAGAGCGGGACGATCATGCCTGTCACAGCTGCTGAACCATTATGACAAAATTACGGAGGCATTGAAGACGACCAAAACGCAGATGTGATTTCACAGATTTTGAAAGGCGTTTGACAAATGCTATCATGGAGTGATAGCGCACAAAATGAAGGTCATGGGCATTACGGGAAGGTAGGCAGATGGATTTTCGATTTCCCCAAACACAGAACACAAAAGTAGTAGTGAACAGGGCAAGATCCAGCATCAGCGAGGTCAAAAGCTCAGTGCCCCAAGGCACTGTCCCACCTGCTGTTTCTCATCCTCATAGCAGACAAAGATAAAAACACCGGCACATTTTTTGTATCATCATTTGCAGATAACACTAAAATAAGCATGAAAGTCACTACGGTAGAGGACATTGAAAAATTACAGGAAGACATAAGCAGGGTTTTCCGTGGGCAGGGGGAGAACAACATGACGTTCAAGGGTGATAAGTTCCAGCTGCTTAGGTATGGAAAGAATGAAGAACTCAAAAGGAACACTGTATACAAAACTGAAGAAGGTCACCAAATAGAACGAAAAAACACGTAAAGGACTTGGGAATAATTATGTCTTGTTATCTTTCTTTTGAAGACCATAACAAGACAAAGATCACAACAGCCAGGAAGATGACGGGGTGGGTATTGAGAACTTTCAAAACAAGGGAAATAATGCCGATGGTGACACTATTCAAATCGCTAGTGCTCCCTCGCTTAGAATATTGCTCAGTGCTGACGGCCACGTTCAAAGCAGGTGAAATATCAGAGCTGGAACAAATCCAGAGATCGCTTACGGCTCACATTGATCCAGTGAAACATCTAAATTATTGGGAATGCCTTACAGTCTTGAACATGTACTCATTGGAGCGGAGGAGAGAGAGATACATGGTGATATATACCTGGAAAGTACTTGAGGGCCTGGTCCCAAATCTGCACACTGCCATAACAACATACTGGAGTGAGAGATATGGGAGGAAGTGTAAAATGAACCCAGTGAGGAGCACGAGTGAGGTGGGGACAATAAGGGAGCACTGTATTAACATCCGGGGTCCCTGACTATTCAACATCTTACCAGAAGATATCCGAAACACGGCTGGAACAAGTGTAGAAGCCTTCAAGAGGAAACTGGACAAGTATCTTCACCAGGTGCCAGATCAACCAGGCTGTGATGGATATGTGGGCCAGCGGGCCCCAGCAGCAATAGCCTGTTCACCAAAGCACTCAACTAGGGTCAGAGAGTAGAAAACTGAAATCTTCAAAGGTAGATCAAAGGAAGGATAGTTATTTTATTGATTCAATACCACTTGTTTTAGATATGTTTATCTAATTGACATTTATATAATAGATATATATATATATATATATATATATATATATGTCGTGCCGATTAGGTAAAACTTGCGATTTTGGCTTATATAGCACGCTCACCTTGCCATATAAGACAAGTGAAAATTTGTGTATGCAATAATTTCGCCAAAATCATTCTGAACATAACGAAAAAATATATTTTATTGTGTTTGTTTATTATTAAATTAATGTTAACGTATCTAAAATATATTTAGTTGGGTTAGCTAAATTAAATTTGCTTGTTGTAATAAGGTTAGGTAGGTTTTCAAAGTTTCTCTTGGTACAAAATTATAAATTTTACATTAACATAAATTAAAAATATATCTTTAAACGTATAGGAAAATTTTGAAAGACTTAATTTTAGATGAGTTCTTGCTAAATTGATTTTCCTAATGGTTTTTTTTATTTAATTAAAAAAAATATATATATATATATATATATATTTATTTTAAAAATTATAAATAATATATTAAAGTGTCCATTAAAAGGAAAACTTCTTTTGGGTTAAATAAACGCTCACCTTCCCTTAAGAAAGTGAAAATTTTGTTTAATTTTCGCCAAAATCATTCTGAACATAACGAAAAAAATATTTCATTGTGTTTGTTTATTATTAATTAATGTTAACGTATCTAAAATATATTTAGTTGGTTAGCTAAATTAAATTGCGCTTGTTGTAATAAGGTTAGGTAGGTTTCAAAATTTCTCTGGTACAAAATTTTAAATTTTACGTTAAATAAATGAAAAAAAATATTTTTAAACGTTTAAAAGAAATTTTAGAAAGGACTTATTTTTGATGATTCTGCAATTACCAGTTTTACCTAATCCCAAAAAAAAAAAATTTTTATATATATATATATATATATATATATATATATATATATATATATATATATATATATATATATATATATATATATAGGGGGGTACAACCTCTAGAACTTTACTGGGGGCCCTCATCCTCCCGAGAAGACAATAAACGTTCCTCAGGAAAACTCGAGGTTCTTCCGAGGTGTTTGTATATTTTCTTCTCCTACCACCCCTATATATATTATATTAGTTCTTTATTGATAGACAGAATACATTGACATAAAACACAAACATGAACATGAATACATTGGTACAATATATAAAAAATATGAATCTCCTCCAACTCCTCCGAAGCCGGACGCGAACCCAGTATGCAGCATGCATTTCCTCTGGGTGGCCACGCTGAGGCGCTCGAACATGAAAGTGGCTGCCCTTGGGTCCCTGGTGGTGTCGATGAGTCTGGAACTGGTCTTTAAGGAAATGTGTTGCTTTTTTTCCCCATGCCCCAAGGGACAAATTGATACTTTTGGGCCCATTTTCCTGTACTTCCCCGATTTTTACCCCCTCCCTGTGGTCAGCAGCTCCTCCCTGTCGGACACTTGAAGGATGTAGGTGTCAGCCAGTGTCAACACAGGTATAGTCCCATGCTAAGAGCTTGCCATTTTTCCCAAGGATAGATGGTGATCCCTTTCGGGCGGTTTGCTGGGTTGTGGGTATTGTTGGCTGCTAGTGATGGGGCCTCTCTCTGCGGGCCCCTCCGTTGAAGAAAAGGTTCTCTTTATGATGTTTGATTTCCCTTTGGGTGTCTTGCATGCCTGCCCCTTTGGTTTTGGAACAGTTTAGCCCATGTAGACCATATTGGTCGGCTTGCGCATCCCGCAAATACACGATATTCCGTGTGAATTGGGGCAGCAAGGGGCAGACCACTAAATAGGGGAGGGTCTTAGGTTCGAGGCGTTTTCCCCATTGCCGATATGGGAACTGTTTGGGAGGAAGCCCCCCAGAGTGGGGGACACTCAAACCCGGGGTGAGGGGAAAAGTCCCCCTGTCTGATTTTCACCCCTAAGCTTTTTGGGGAAGCATTTTTTCAGGGGGGGGGGCCCCGTCCCAGCTTGACTGTTTGTAAGTCAGTTCTGCCCCGGGGTGGGAGCGAAAGAGTCCCCCTTGTGAGGGCATTTTGGGTTGGGGGGGTCTTGTATTCTTGCTGAATCACTGATTGCCCGGAAAATTTTTTTTATTAGCCATTTGATGCTAGGGAAGAGGGGGGGAAAAGTTGGGGGGGCAATCTGGGGGGAAAGGGTCCCCCAAACCCCCCAAGCCGGGACTGGAAGGGGGTTTTTGGGAAACCCTGTCCATCTTCAGGGAAAGATTCAATACACTTTTAGCCAATAGGTAAAATTGGACAATTAGCAAGAACTCCTTTAAAATTAAGTCATTTCTAAAATTTTCTTTTACAAGTTTAAAGATATATTTTTTTTTTTGTTAATGAAAAAAAATTTAAAAATGTTTGAAGAAAACCCCGGAAAACTTCCCCAACCTTATTATAACAAGCGAAATTTTAAATTTTTAGCCTAATCCAACTAAAAATATTTTAGGTAAGTTTACAAAAAATTTTTTAATAAACAAACACAATGAAAAATATTTTTCTTTTTCAGAATGATTTTGGAAATTTTTGCAAAAAAATTTTCCCCTTTTTTATTCGGCAAAGAAAAAAAAGGGTTTACTTTAACAGTAATACTTTGTAGTATATTTTTCCCTAGCAACTTTTTAGGCAGGCCCCCTGGACAAGTTTAATCAAGGGGACCCCCTTTGCAAAAGGCCCCCCTTTTAACGGCCCCTCTCCCCCAACTGGGGCCCCCATAAAAGCAGGTTAGGTTCCTGGCTTTGTAAAGTGAAACAAAAGGGGTCACGCGAGGTGGAGCTCCGTAAAAATTTGGGTTTTTAATAGTCACGAAGGAGACACAGTGGGGGAAAAGTGTGTGAAACCCAAAAAGTGCATATACTCAGAAAACATAAGGGGAAAAAAATAGGGACTATAGTGAAAAATATAGAGTGCCGGTGGAGGAACGGTTCGGGAAAAAATAGGCCACAGCGCCAGCAATTTTCCAAGATCATTTAAAATCGGAGGGGGAAATTAACAAACAGATATTGAACTATATAAGTAATATGCAGTGGCTTTTTTTGGGGCAGTGTCACAGTGAACTAAATTTTAAAAAAGATTAATCGAATAAATCCCCAGTATAGCGTAAAATAATGGTGTAGCATATAAAATATCAAGGACTGGCATATGAACTCCCAGAGGCCCGAGAGCAGTAAAGGGAAAGTGAAAAAAGGGTTCGTGATCACAGTTGCAAATAGGATAAAAGGGGGATGGCAGTACAGTATACCCTTTGGGGCATGTGAAAAAGGGTTTTGGGGAAAAAAAACCCGTACATGCAACCTTTCTTTTCAAAACATCATTTACATGTTCAAAATTAACACAGCAACCAAAAATGACATCCGTCAAGAAAGGTGTTTCTGGATCTGCAACAAGGCTGGGAAATATGGACAGATATCAGGAAAGCACTCAGGGTTAATAAACAATAAGCATGGAAAAAAAAGAGGAACTATTGAAAAGTCTCCCCCGGTACATATAGAACTAAATGGGAAGGGAAAAAGGACTAACACACAGAATGCCCAGTCTACAACAATTGAACCAAATTAAAACAGTCATCCACTGGAAAAAACACAGGAGTAAAAAAAAAAATTTGCTAACTCAGCCCCCCGCCCCAGGACGCCCAGACCCAGCCCCCCGCCATAGTGAAAATCAGATTTGGTTAAAGATCCCCACAGCCACCCCAGCCATAGCCTCCTCAAGCCTTTTTATCGAAATGTAAAGACCATTCTTCCCTTTGCTTTTCAATCATTTCCTCCATCAATTTATCAGCCTCATGTTTACTTGTAACTTTGCCCTTTTTTTCTTTTCAACTTGTTGTAGCAATTCTGTGTCATCAAATGACAACTGTTTGCATATCTTGGCAGCTTTTCTTTGGATACTTTGGGGATATCAACAAATTGGTTGCAACTTTTTTTGTGTTTTCTGGTTGGTGGAAATATCTTTCATTTCATCTTCATTCTCGCTCCTTCACATTCACTCCCTCTCACTCAATGACAATTTGTAATTTTCTGAGTTGCAACTTATGATTAAAAGTAAATATACGGTATTCATATTTTCATTAATTTGAGTTGCCAATTAGTACTTTCCCTGGTTGCTATTATGCGTAGAAACCCAGTGTATGGTGATTCATAGTTCTTACTTGGGGATAAGTTTGAAAACTGAGGGGAATTAGGGATTTTTTCTTTTTTTTAAACAAAGTTCATCGATTTATGACACAGTGTTTTTTTTGGGAAAAAAAAATGAAAAAGAAAAAACCCCAAGTGTGTACCTAGGCCCCTCTCCTGCTCCATGAGTTTCATCATACCTCTTCTTAAAGCTATTTGGATCCTGTCCCCCCTAAAACCTCCCCCTGATTTTTCCCACTTCCAACAACTCTACAACTAAAAAATAGTTCTAACTTTCCCCGGGACTCATTGGTCATCAACTTGAAGATGTGACCCCCTTTTTGTTGTCTCATCTCTGAAACATCCTGTCCCCATCCACCTTGTTAATTTCTCTCGGGGATTTGTCGTTATCATGTACCCTAACCCTCCCTTTCCCCCGGTGTCCTCAAGTCGATTTTCCTTAACCTCTCCTCGTAGGACATTCCCCCTTTGCTCGGGAAATGGGCTTTTGCAAACCTTTAATTTCTCTAATATCTTGGTGCTTGACCAGTGTGGGTTCCATACTGGTGCTGCATATTCCAATATGGACCTGACGTACATGGTACAAAAGTCTTTTGTGTTCCTTATTAAAGTGTCAAAAAGCTATTAGGTTTGCCAGGCGCCCTATGCTGCGGTTATTTGGTTGATATGCTTTTCATGAGATTTTATATTTCTCACCCCAAAGGGCCTTTTCCTTGGGGGAGGTTTTTGACTTTGGCCCCGATCTTCATGATTTTTCACTTGGTGGGTTAAAATTCAGGATCCCGTTGCTGGACATGGACAGGCTTGCAGCCCGTCCCGATCCCAGTCCTACCTGATACTCACCCAATTGAATTCTTCGCATTAAGTCCCCTCATTCAAAAAAGGGCCTTCGGTCTTTCCCTTCCTCTTGTCATTTTCATATACCGGAAAAAGCACCGGGTTTTATTACTGACCCCCGTGAAGCCGCTTTTTCCGGTGCCCTTTTATACCTCGTCGTACCATGACTCGTTGTTTCCTTCTGTCAGGTATTCTCTGATCCAGTGCAGTGCTTTTCCTGTTATTCCTGCCTGCTCTCTACTTTTTTATTACTCTGTTATGTGGAACTTTTGAAACCGTCTTACAGTGTGTGTGTGTGTGTGTGTGTTGTGTGTGTGTGTGTGTGTGTGTGTGTGTGTGTGTGTGTGTGTGTGTGTGTGTGTGTGTGTGTGTGTGTGTGTGTGTGTGTGGGGAGAGGAGAGAGAGAGCAGAGATAGAGAAAAACAGACAGACAAAAGAGACAGACAGACAGTCAGACGACAGACAGATAGATAAAATAGATACTATACATACATACCCCTTTCAGTAAATATAAAGAGATAGAGAGCTCTCAGTATATAAAACCCTTTCCCTTGAATGTGGAGTATTGATGCGTAGGAACTTCGTAGTCAGTCCGTAGTGCGTGTTGACGTTCCCGGGGGGGGTCAGTCATCTTTGCCCGTGCCAATATAAAAACAGATTGGTTTTAAAACAATTTCGGAATTTCAAGTTATTCCTGAATAATCCGACTCAGTTAATGGTTCATGAGCCACTTAACCATAAACCCCTTACCTCTCTCTTACTCTTATTATAAGTATTAATCATGCTGCCCATGTTTTAGACAGCATGGCTACATTAACACGCTACCTTAAGCTGTCTGATGATTTTGGGTTTTTATTAAAGATAACACACCCCCGTGCATTATTATTATTATTATTTTTTTTTGTTATTATTATTATTATTATTATTATTATTATTATTATTATTATTATTATTATTATTATTATTATTATTATTATTATTATTATTATTTTTTATTTTTTTTATTTTATTATTTTTTATTATTATTATTATTATTTTATTATTATTATTTTTTTATAAGGTGAGAAGGGGAGGCAATCAGGTTCGATCCAAAAGAGTAGGAGGGTGCATTTCATTGAATAAAGAGCAATAATTTATGTCTTGATCTAAACTTTTTTGAGTTGGCGCTGTTTACAATAATTTCAATAAACTCTAAAGTAAATTTTCCCCTATTTTTTCCGCATGTGATCTTTTTTCCACGTTAAATGTGTAAAGAGGAAGACCCCAAAATTACATTACACGTGTGTGTGTGTGTGTGTTGTGTGTGGGGGGGGAAAGACTATAATAAACACGTTACAAGTGTGTTGATTATTATCTCAAAAAAGGGGCAACTTGGCTTTGTGGTAGCCCACGGCTCATGTCTAAAGACATAGCGTCGATCCGGGAAAAGTTGGTCTTTTCCTTGCATAAACAGCAGTAAGTGGTACCTGGCCGTTGTAAACGGTGTGGTTGCTTTCAGGGCGAGGTGGTATACTACTTGCATATTGGGTGCATAGAGAGACAAGGGTTTCTGGGTTATAGGGTCTTTGGGAAAATCTGTCTTTATCATGTAACAGAAACTTATCTAGTTTTCAGGTAGGAAAGAAAAAGTTTCTTCTATGACAGGAGCTACTACCTCTGCCATCACCACTACCAAAACTTCCTGCAGCTTTGACTCCTCTCCACGGGGTCAAATCCCATGTTCGTGGTTAGGTTTGTTTTTAATAGTTTATTACGATTTCGTGAGTCACCCAAAATTTGCTTTGCCCCGGGTGGCCCATACAACTGGTTGGTTCTGGTTCTTGCCAACAAAGAATCACTAGTTAATAATTTGAGGTTTAGGTTTGGGGGAAAACGTCACTCCCAAAATTTTAATATATCTGGAATTCCCAAAACTGCAATCAAGTCTCTTTCCAGACTTTCGCGGGCCCACTTCATGAGGCTCAGTTACCTTGGGCTAAAAGGTGACCTTACTATGGGTCAGGTAGGTAGGGCTGGTTGCCCAAAATAAATTTCAGAGCATAGTGCTAGCTGCCCAGACAACTTTTTTTCCCAGTAGGGAAAAAAAGATCTAACAAAAATGATCCCAAATGGTTAAATTTATTAAAACAGCTCATTGGTCAAAGAGAGGGATATATAGAAGTATCAAAAAAGGGGGAAAAGGGGAGTTAAGTAATGTATTCAATTAAAGAAAAAATACACAGGGAAAAAAAAAAAATAAGAAAATCAAAAGGGGTTTTGATAAAGTCCAAGGGATTCGAAGCTAACTAAGATTAAGGACAAGATAACCCCCTTAAGAGTAACTCAGGTCAGATCACTGACAGGGGTAAATGTGTGAACTTTTTAAAGCCACTTTCCCCTCATTTTTTAAATCAGGAAGATATAGCGAAATTCCAGAAATAATAAATTATGTAGAACAGGACGATAAAAACTATGCTTATTGGGGTAACTAGTGACATGGTCCTCAGACAAATGAAAATAAAAACCAAAACAAACCCCCAGGCCCTGATGAACTGTTTGTGAGGGTTTTAAAGGAAAAGAGAACTTGCATTTTGGCTAATCTTTCAATTTTCCCAAACTGGTATATCCAGACAAGTGGAAAATGGCAAATGTAATCCCTTTTAAAAAGGGCAGGTGACGGTCCTTAGCTTCGAACTATAGACCAATAAGCCTTACCTCCATGTTGGCAAATTTATGGAATCAATAATTGCCAAGCAATTTAGCCATCTTAAAAGGCATAAATTGATTAATGAATCTCAGCACGGTTTCAAGGGCGTTCCTTTCTTACGAATTTACTTACTTTCTTCACTAGGTATTTGATATTGTTTTTTGGTTCAGTAAGGCTTTCGATAGAGTTCCACATCAAAGGCTGTTGAAAAACTTAAGGCACACGGAATAGGAGGAAAAATGTTTTCCTGGGTAGAGGCATGGCTGACAAATAGGCAGCAGGGGTTTATAAATGGAGGAAAACAGAATGGGGGCACGTCACAAGCGGTGTTGGGCCCCCTTTTTCCCAATTAACATAAACGACAAAAATTGGGAATAAATAGAGACATAACAAATTTGCTGATGACACCAAAAAAGGCCGCCCAAATTTATTCAAATGAGGACATTAGAGCACTCTGGAGGATTTTAATAGACTGATGCGTGGGCGGAGAAGTGGCAATGCAGTTTAATATAGTCAAAAGCAAAATTTAAATTTGGACAGGAAAATAACCAACCCATATAAACTAAATAATGTTGATCTTAATATTACGGATTGCGAAAAAGGGTTTGGGGTTCGTTGGGAGTAATCTGAAAAAAGACAACAGTGCATAAGTGTTTTCAATAGAGCTAACGAATCCTTGGCGTATCCCAAAAATATATCTTTGGTTAGGCCTCATTTAGATTATGCTGCACAGTTTTGGTCACCTTTACAGAATGGATTAAATGTTGTTGTTGTATGTTCGCCGGGCATCCCGGGCCCCGGGGCTTCTCCAAATGGTGACCCGGCATTGGCCTGGGTGGGGGGGTCGTCATCTTCTTCTTTCTCCTTTCTTTGGGGCCCCCGGGGGGGGAGGATATAAATCACTGGGAAAATACAAGGAGGATGAAAAGTTGATCACTGTTACAAAAACTTCCCTGTGAGGATAGACTGAGGGCCCTGAATGTGTACTCTCTAGAAAAGGGGTAGAATTAGGGGGGTATGTTGATGTATAAATGGAAAACAGGAATTTAAAAAAGGGGGGTTAAAAAGCGTCCCAAAAAAATCTAGCCTAGACAGGACTCGCAGCAATGGTTTAAATTGGAAAAATTCAATTCAGGAAAGGGTATAGGAAAGCATGGTTTTATAATATAGTTGTGGATGGTGGAACAAAATCCCCAATACCGTCATAAACTAAGACGTTGTGTAGTTTTAAAAATAGGTTGGATAAATGCATGAGTGGGTGTGGGTGGGTGTGAGTTGGCCTGACTAGCATGTGCTAGTAGGTCAGATGCCGTGCTCCTCCCTTAAGTGAATGTGACTGACCTGATAGGTCAAGGGGGCAAGTCGGTGGGAGTTTGGGCTTGCCTTGCATGGGCCAGTAGGCCTACTGCAGTGTTCCTTCTTTCTTATGTTCTTATGGTCGTCCTGGCTTCATTGTACACTACAAAAAATCTTCAAATGATGTTATTTTGAGGATATTTTTGAAGGATAACTTTTTAAACCATGGAAGGTCTGGGGGCATCTGACCAATGCACAGTGCAGGTCACCATATTACTAAGTACAAGCAATAATCGGGTTTATGACCCTCTCTACTTCCATCTGGGATGTGGGGGAAA
>WNWK01055064.1:0-11374 GCA_009830355.1 Cherax destructor
GGCCGTTTTCTTCCCTTTGTAAACCCCCAAAATTCTCGAAAATTTGTCATCTGGGTCATGTCACCTTCACCTATTACTTTCATTTTTCCTTCAATCGTTTTTTTCTCCTTTTTTTCTTTTATCATGGGTACCCCATCGATTTCCCTGGAGCCCGTAAACCAAAAATTGACCTTTTCCCTTCGTCTTCCCCCCTTGTCCCCTTTTGCATCCTCAGAGATTTTTTATTTCCCTTTTAAATTGAAGTGTCCCTATTTTTTCGGCCCTTCCCCTGGCGGGGAAACCCCCCTTGTCTGTGGTCTGTCTATCCTGCTCATGTGTTCCTGGTCACTGCGGTTGGATTGTTGGAGTCTCTGCATATAACATAGTCTGATAGGATCAGTGGTTTCTTTTAAAAAAAAAAAAAAGATTTTAGTTGTGAAGTGATAGAGAGCAGAGTGACCATGGCTGGCGAAAAGGGGGGTTCACGCCGCCAAAATTATATTTTCATGATACTGAATTTCTTTGAAAATCAGTCGGGGTCTCCAAAAGGGGAATGGGGTTGTAGCCCCCTGGAGAGTGAAACCCAAACAGTGGCCATCCTCCCAAAAACGAAAAGTGCCACTATCCCCCCAAGGTAGGGAACCCCCAAATATCCCAACAAACACAGTGGCGCACATTTTTATTTAAAGTGGTAATATCCATACTAATCCAGGACCTCAATCTATGGTACAGGTGCAAAACAAACAGATTAGGTGATAATGACGGTCTAGTAGCTGGGGAATGATAATCTTACCTCCATAGGTAATGCACCACCAGACGTGTTTATGCACTGTGCTGGGGTGAGAAGAAGAACAGTAAACATACCAAAAATGTAAGAGATGTATGGGGGGGTTTTTTAAAATTTTGGATTGTGTTTGATTATATAATGGTGCCAATTTTTCATTTTGTTTGTAACAAATGCACTTTGGCACATTTCCCTTTTAGCAATGATGACATGGTTTACCTATTTTGAATGCTAATGACCCCTTCCCCATTTATTGATGATTATGATTGTCTTGGGAAAACAGGCCTTCACTTTATTCATGTAAACCCAAAAGATCACTTCTTCCAAAACTGGCAGAGTTTAAAGGTTTTTTAGCTAACAGAACTAGAGCGGCAGTTATTTCCATCTCGGAATCATGGTTGGATGTTTCGGTAAAGGGGCCGACGAGGTCAAAATAAAAGGTTACAATATAAAACGCTTAGATAGGGAATAAAAAACCTTTGGAATTTTAAATAAAATTTTTAAAAACTGGAGATCCTAAGGTTTGAAGGGGTTTGTTTCCCCAAAGCCCAAAACCCATCTTAGTGGAACTAGTTATCGCCCTCCCACCCATGACCAGTTCTTGAGGACTTTTGAGAGTCTTGTCAGGACTTGATAAAACAAATTTGGGGCCAAAGAACAGTAATTAATTTGGGGGGGCCTTTTCCCCCGGATCACACAGTTCTAAACCACCTAATTGACCACATATTTTTTAAACCCCCCCCAAAGAACATTAGTCAGTGGGGTTTTAACCACAGGTCTTATGATCTTTTCATTTTTTCTGTACCAAAAAATTACTGGGGAACGGATGGGGCCTACACAAGACAATAAAAATTAGGTCAACTAGAAACTACAGAAAAAAGAAACACTGGTAAATATGCACAAATTGTGACTGGTCAGTTTTAACAAGTTACGGACGTAAATGATCCCTGGGAAAAAATTCAAACAATGCCCCTCCATCCTTGATAATATTGCACCGGTTAAAGGGGGTTAGGATTAAACGAAGAACTGAACCCTGGATGACTACTGAGATTTTAGATAATATAAATTCAGAACCAGTTGAAAAAAAAGATTTAAAGGAAATAGACAGGTTTTTAAGAAAAATTTAAAATTTCCCAAAGGGTGAGGAACAGAGTGCGGGAAGGCTTAAAAAGGCGAAAAAGGCGGGACTATTGCTCAAAAATCTTTAGTACAAGAAAAACCCCTAGAAAGCTCTCGCAACAACAAAAACAGTTGGGGTATAGCCATAAACCCGTGAAGTCTAACATAGTTCTAAATGTCGATAAGAGGTGTCCCCGGAAAACCCTAAAGTGGCAAATTGTTTTAATTCATACTACACAACTGTCGCATCAACACTAGTAAGTTTTTAAAAAAAAAACCTTTCCCCAGACTCTGATAAGTTTAAAACATACTATACCAATAAAGGGAAACCCCAAAAAAATTGTCAACTAGTAAATTTTTAAACCTTTAAAAAAAAAAGGTTAAAAAAAAAGGCCCCCCCCCCCTTTTTTTAAAATTTGGGGGTTTTAATTTCCCTTCCCAAAAAATTTTTCCCCCCCCCCCCCCAGAAAAAAAAATTTTTCCCCCCAAAAAAAAAGGGGGGGTTTTTTTAAAAAAAAGGGGGGGGTTTTTGGGGTTTTTTAAATTTTAAAAACCCTTTTTAAACCCCGGGGGGCCCCAACCAAAAACCCCCCCTTTTTTTCCCAAAGGTTTTTAAAAAAAAATGGGAAAAAAGGGTTTTTTTTTTTAAAAAAAAATTTAAAAAAAAAAAAAAAAAATTTTTTTTCCCAAAAAAATTTAATTTTTTTTTTTTTTGTAAAACAAAAACCCCCCAAAAAAAAACCCCCCCCTTCCGGTTTTTTCCCTTTTTTCCCAAAAAAAAGTTTCCTTTAAATCCCCCAAAAAATTTTAAAAATTTTTTTTTAAAAAAAAAAAAAAATTTTTAAAAAAAAAAAGGCCGGGAAAAATTTTTTGGGGGGGAAAAACCCCTTTTTAAAAAAACCTTCCCCCCCGGGGGGGCCAAAAGGGGGGGTTTAAAAAAAAAAGGGGGGGCTCCCAAAACCTGGGAAACCCCCCCCCTTGGGTTTTAAAAAAACCCCCCCCTTTTTTTTTTTTGGGTTTTTAAAAAAGGGGAAAAAAAAATTCCCCAAAAAAAATTTAAAAATTAATTCCCCCCCAAGGGGGGGGGGAAAAAAAAATTTTGGGTTTTTTAAAAAAAAAAAAAAAAAATTTTTTTAAAAAAAAAAAAATTCTTTTAAAATTTTTTAAATTTAAAAAAAAAAAAAAAAAAAAAAATTTAAAAAAAACTTTTCCCCCAAAAAAAAAAAAAAAAAAAAAATTTTTTGGGGAAAAACCGCCATTTTGGGAAAAAAAAACCCCCCCCTTTTTTAAAAGGGGGAAAAAGGGGGGTTTTTTTTTTCCCCCCCCTTAAAAATTTTTTTTTTAACCCCTTTTTTTTTAAAAACCCCCCCAAAAAAAAAAATTTTTAAAAAGGAAACCCCTTTAAAAAAAACCTTTCCCCTTTTTTTCCCCCCCCCCAAAAAAAAACCTTTTTGGAAAAAATTTTAAATTTCCCAAAAATTACCAAAAACCCCGGGTTCCCCCAAAAAACCCCTTTTTTTTTTTTTTTGGGGGAAAATTTCCAAAATTTTTTTTTTTTTTTTTTTTAAAAAACCCCCCTTTTTTTAAAAAAAGGAATTTTTTTTTTTTTAAAAAAATTTTTGGGGGGTTTTTTTTTTTTTCCCCCCCCCCCCCCCTTTTTTTTTTGGGGAGGGAAAAAAGGGGGGAAAGGGCCCCGGGGGGGAAAGGGGGGGGGGGGTTCAAGGGGGGGCCCCGGGGAAAAAAAGGGTTTGGGGAAACCCCCCAAAAAAAAGGGGGGGGGGGGGGGAAAAGGGGGGGGTGGGAAGGGGGGGGGGAAAGGGGGTTTTTTTTTTGGGGGCCCCCCCCTTTTTTTTTTTAAAAGAATATCTTGCTACCAATTTTGTCAAGGCTGGAACCAAAGCAGTCAGTACTAGGGAGAGACAGCACAACTTTGTAGTACCCACAGTCAGTGGCCAGGCTTCAAACACCTTTTATTGTACAGCAATAAAGGAATGGAACACACTGCCTGCACATGTCAAAGCCAGTCATAGCATCAGCCAGTTCAAGAAGAGAGCCAAAAGGTACCTAATGAATGTAGCGACAGAAAGGGAGTTTTTATTTTTTTTAGATAACATACATGTACATGTAAATAACTCTTTTTACCTTATTCCTTTTAATTTTAGTATAATAACTAGTATCTACTAGTGTCTAATATTAAGGTATTAAATGGACCCCAATGGAAATAAGTCACTCTGTCTGACTTTTTGGGTTATCCTAGGTTTTCTACACATATGCTGCTATGTATGATAATCTATGTATCTGTATTTGTGTATACCTGAATAAACTTACTTACTTACAGCTTTTGCATACAGGATAGCTTCTTTGCTCCCCCCAGTTTCTTTGTCTATGACTGAAGCAGAAGTTCCTGATGTCATGTCTGAATTGTCATTTTTGTCTTTAAGCTTTTTCAGTTTTTGCAGTTCCTCTTCCAAGCACTGTGTCTTAGCTTCTGCTGTTTTAGCTTGTAGCTCCCACTTCCTGCTCTCTGCAGCTATCCTCTCCTCCATTTTCATGTTAAGCTCTTCTAGCTTTCTTCCCCACTCTCCTTCCCTTTTAATTAGCTCTGCCTCCCAAGCTGCCTTCCCAGGCTCATCCACCACACCCCTTGTTGCCATCCTTCTTGTGTAGCCCAGTTTACCACACAACGAAGCTTATGTATTTTCAGAGTGAGTGCGTGTGAGGGAGTGTGAGTGTGGGGGAGAGAGTGTGAGTGTGTGAGTGTGAGAGTGAGATTTTGAGTGTGAGAGAGACTGTGAGAGATAGGGAGTGGGAGGCAGAGGAGAGAGAGAGATAGGGTAGGGTTAGGAGGTACAAGGGGGGAGGGGGAAGGGAAGTGTGGGGAATAGCTAGGGAAACGGGAAGTCTGGGGAATAGCTAGGGGAAAGGGAAGTCTGGTCAATAGCTAGGGGAGAAGAGAGGGGTACGAAGAAGAGAGTGTGAGTGTGTGAGTGTGAGAGAGTGAGTGTGAAAGTGAGTGTGTATTATGATCAGGGCTTCATCTATGGGCCTGTTTTGCCCCGTTATAATAACAAGATTTTAAGTAAAGGTATTGAAAAGGGGAGAATGATCCAAAAGGTAAAATTCGTTGTATTTATTATACGATAATTCATATAATCCAATCATATGATCTAATAATTCTCTTTTACAATATATGTAACATCTGACTCATGGGCTCGTACAGTACTTCAAGCCTATAAGGTTGAATTCTTAAACTCAAAAGTGAGCACAAAACTAGACAGTGAAAATCTCCTCCTTGACAGTTGAGGCTGCGTGAACCTACTCAGACTAACAGCTTTTTAAGAGTAGGATAACTTAGAAGAAACCATAAGACTACTAAGAGTGAGAATCGACTTGTTGGGAGAGAGATCGTGAACCTACTCCTAACCAGGAGAGGGTGTGTGAACCTACTGACAATACCACGGTGTGGTAAGCTCAAGTTAGGTTGGTCACGTGACAGAGGGGAGGCCGGCTGGTACGTAAACAAGTACCCGGCACTCCAACTAGTGGTCTCTCAATCTGCGTAGACCACACACGTGTATCATGATACATGAGGTCAGATAATAATATAAGGCCAGAAATCTATACTTTAGCTAATAGTGTAGAAATCCGCTTTATAATATTAAGTGAAACCTTGGAATATACTCTATAAAATGTTGGGGCAGGGCATACAAGTAACAGTGTGTAAGAGAGAGAGTATGAGAGAGTGTGTGGGAGCGACAGGGTGAGAGATAGGGATAGAGAGTGGGAGGGGAAGACAGCGGGAGGGGAAGACAGCGGTAGAGGGGAGATAGATGGCGGAAGTGCGGGAAACACAGGGGGAGGGGAGTGAGAACAGAGGGGTAGTGGGAGGAGACGGAGGATGAAGATGGAGGGGAAATGGACTCCTCGATAACTCCATCGCGGAGCATCTTTGCAATGAGTTCGTCAGCAAACGATACGCAGGCACGTAAATGGGTTTAGTACCTTTATCAAGCGGAATATGGTGAGACATAAACGGGGTCAGACCCATGGACTCACCATCTAACGCGACGGCAGTGCGTGCGCAATTGAGAACCTGGAGAAGTTGTGGAACTTCTTCCGGGTAGTCTGTCATAGCTAGATCATCTTCCTGCACTGGCCGGGTGACGGAAGAATTAGTAGCGGACTCACCTGGGAGGACTGCACTTACAAGAACGTCAGCTGGGATTTCTCCCTCCACTCTCACCGGGAGAGGGAACCTGACGAGGTCAACAAGTGAAGTATCCTTCCTCAGGGGGAATTCTCGACTGTGCAAGTTACCGACAAGGACTTGCAACTTGCCACGACGCACAGTGTGCAAGGACGGCTCAAGGGAGAGGCCCTTGACTCTGCACGTGTCGTTGTCGACTAGCACGTGATCTCCTTCGAAAGCTCTTGTAACATACACCATAACAGGAGTGAGCGAATTAGCCGACAAAGTGATGTCATACTTTGTACAGGCAGTAACTCTGCTCGCTGATGCCATGACATGAGTCAGACAGTCGCCTGCCGCCAGGGAGACTGCGGCTTGACAACAGTCATCCTCTACAACAGCGCGAGAGTTAGAGTGATGGTCAGAATGGGCGTCCCCAGACTGGGTTTCACTGATAACTGAGCGCTGATGGTCAGGAGGTGACGAGACACGAGCTCTCTTATGAGGTTGGTCAGGACAAGAGGCCGACCTCATGGAGGATGCGCGATGGAAACCACGGGTTTCCAATGATTCCAAGCACTGGATGTACTCAGAGACGGAGTGGCAGGTAGTGGAACCCAAGCGTACACCCCAGAAGGGCGCGTCCACTCCGTCAAAATCCGCTTTCCACTTAGCTGGATCTAAACGGATCTTAAGGTCTGCCATGGTCTTGAAACCGATGAGCAAATCGCCTGGGAAGACGATGTCATCAACAACTAAGAACTTTGCTGACCACTTGTGATCATGGATCGCAAATTCTAAGGTTGTACAACCACGGACCGTGAGAGGGCTACCTGAAACGCCTCACAATGTCTGAATAGCAGACGGCTCAGTCAGCATGGCTGCATGGAGACCAATGTCACGGAAGAGGGTGGAACGGACAATGTTAACCACCGAACCTGTATCAAGGAAAAGCTGAATAGGCTTCCGATGAAGTGTGGACTCTACGAGAGGTCCACACGGGCTGTCATACCGAACGTGAAGGCATGACGGGCCGACTAGGTCTTCGGAGTCCCGGCTGCTAGAGGCTCGACGCTTGGTGGAGCGACTCGACGTCCTGGAAGGTACAGTTCGAGTCGCGACACCAGCGTCGAGGCACTCTGTTTCCGTGCTGTCGGCATGCGTGTCGCTGCCCAGGGCGGCGAACGCATTGCGGACAGGGACGGAATACAGCGACTCCGACAGGGTGACTATCTCTTTGCGTGATTTTTCTGGCGCATCTCTTCCCCGAACTACTGGAGGGGCTCCGGCTAGCTCGGGCTCCGGGCAGGGAGCGCTTGCCGTGGTGCGCCGACAAGATGCTACGCAACTTGAGGCACTCACTGGAGGTATGACTGGATGTATGGTGGTAAACACAATCGCCCTCCCGGTGCTGCGCACGGGGACGGTGATTATCACGGCGTGGGGGCTGAGGTTTATAACACTCAGAACGGTAATGACCTCTTTTACCGCAGTTAAAACAGGTAACCACGCGCTTCGCGGGTGGTGCTGATGGCGGTGTGCGCTTATGACGCTTGGACTTAGATGGAGGAGACGCTGGCAAAGTCGTCTTGCTAGCCCTCCGGTCATAACCTGACCTGCCGTTTTGATTCAGCTTGGACTGAGGTTTGCTGTTCGTCCTAGCCTTGGCTGCTGATTGCTGGACGGCTGCAGCAAAAGTGACAGGGGGTTGCACAGGCGGCGACACAAGAGTTGGCGATTGAGGTACTTGCAAGGGAGTACCAGCAGGACGACAAGCCTTGTCTTTCTCGCCCGGTGGTTTAATTTTATCAATGACATTAAAGGCGCCCAGGATGTGTTCCTTGGGGCCGAGCCCTAATTCGTCAATCCTATCATGGAGATGGAGTGGGGCATCTCTCCGCATGACGCCTCCGACGATCATGGGGATGATGTCTTCGAGTTTTATACTACCGTCACTAGTGACCCACTTGCTATCCTTCATAATGTCAATAAAATCTAACGATGCTCGCTGGAAACGACAGACGCAAGCGAGGGGGCTTTCATCCGGGGATTGGCACTCATTCAAGACGCTCGTGATAATGTCAAGGTAATGGCGCTGATGCCTGCGCCGGAAGTAATTACGGAATGCTTCCTTAAGCTTGGACCATGACTGCAAATCACGCACTTCCATCAAGTCTAAGAAGGAAGTGATAACACTTAGGGATGTGTTCACAGCCACCGCGGCAGTTTACATAGTGCGCGTCAGTGGGGTTATCGGTTCGTCCTTTAACTGTCGTCTCGACCGATTTGAACCAAGTCTCCAACATACTGGCGCGACCATCGAACAAAAGGGACGGGCGGAAATGACATGAAGTGCCATTCGTGGCCGCGATATGGGCTACTGCCTGGCCAATCGTTATGGAGGCGCCATCCTTCCCCTGATGGGACCTAACAGGAGAGGCATCAGTGCCATCTGTAGCAGAAGCTTGGGCATTGCGATGGCCCCTGCGTGTCAGAGTCATAGCAACAGTTATAAGCACAAAATAAGTCACGGAGAAAGGGAAAGGGATCAAAGCAAGAATAGATATGCAAACGGCTAGAACTCAACACAGGGTCAGAGAGGACACCACACGGTGTTTCTCGAAAACTGCTTAATTGCTAACAAATGCATGGATTACGTCAAAAAAAGAATGGTACTCTCTGAAACTCAAGGTAAATTTTGGATACAAGTTAATTGCTGGGGTGTTCACAGAACAAAAGCAGAGATAACTGGCAAGAAAATTGCATGAAAATGCAAATTAACAAAAGTTTGCAAATTAAAATGAAAACTGGGTATTACATACACTGTACTGCAGTGCAGGCTTGCTCAACACACAGCAAAATGTTGCAGGTGCTGGCAGTTGCAATTAGGTATGGCAAAGAAAAATATGAACTCACTTGCAGCAAGGTAAGGTGGCAAAACAATTAATAAAATCAGTCTTCAAAGGTATAAAAACAGTCACAAAAATTTACTGTATCAAGAAGTACTGAATTTCACATAAAAAGGCAATGAGTAAAATGCAAAAATGATAAAAATCAATAATAATAGGGGCAAAAAGTTACAGGTGGCAAAATGAGTGTACACTGACACAAGAAAAAAAATTGTCAAGTAAATTCTGGTTCAAAAGTATGGAATTTCACAGGTAATTATTGCAATAATGGCAAATAAGCAGGTTCCTGAAAATTCAATAACAGGAACTGATAAATCACTCAATGACAAGGCATAAACATTAACAGAATGCAAAACACAGGTGAATGAGCCTAAACAAAAATATGGCAAAGAAATAATATGGAGAAAAAAAATTAAATTGAGACACTGGAGAAAATGTAGGTGTCTAGTCACAAGTTGTTGAATTCAAGCAGAATAAAACTGACACTGGCAAGTATTAAAATAACACTTTGAACACACTAACACATCAGAACTGTGCAGGGTTGTCAACAATTTGTGGCTAGCTTGCAGATGCAACAATCAAAATAATAGCAGACAGATTTGACTTGCAATTAAAAAAAAAATATATATATATATATATATATATATATATATATATATATATATATATATAAATAATTAAAATATATTATTTTTATTTTTTATATTATATATATTATTATATATATTTAAAAAATATTATTAGTATATATATATATATAATATATATATATATATAATATATAAATATAATATATATATATATATATATATATATATATATATATATATGAGTAGTCACTATATAGTTATACAACTATATGAGCCAATGGGAAAAACTTTGAGCAGGAACAATTTATAGGTGAGAGGCTATGTGCAGAATAATGCACTAGGATTTAAAATGCAAAAAAAAATGAGTTTGCAAAGTGCAACAATGTTGCTGAATAATTCACTGAAAGTATGGGCTTCAGTGATACTGTACTTGGTGCAGGGCAATTAAATAATGTCACAAACTTTTTAGGAAATGCCAGACAGTCACTGTTTACTTAGCTTTGATTGTCGATGGAGAGGCAAGTAGGCAGGTGTGTACTGGTGGCTGAATGCCATCTGAGGACTTGGGAACTTCTATGGGGTTTTCTTCAATAGAATAATCTTGTGCAACACTTGGTAAGAACTGGAAAGGGGTCGTAGGGCTCTGTGAAAGGGATGGATTTTAATAAAGAGCACAGAACCTCGCCAGCTGAGCGCGGCGTTGTGTTTACACTGGGAACGTGTCTGAGAGCGCTGCTGACCGTGGCTTAGGAAGCGCAGACGGACACGGGGAAATTACTACACAACAGAACTAGGCAGGATACCAGAATTACTGCAAGAGACTGCAACAATTAATAAGATGTTACTTTACAGTTTTCACTGGGGGAAATTTTAAGATACTGGTGCAATAACAAAAAAAAATTAAATCACTGCTGTAGCTGGAATAAAGCTTGAAGATTGAAGGACGCAGGAACGAGGTGCTAGGAACACTGCAGGCGCCTGGCTTGGCTTAGCTTGGGACAAACACGATGGGTTCCCACATGGTCAAGCCAGGAATGGCTTCTTGAAGAACTCAGAGAAAACAACACACAGGCGACGAACTGGATATAGGGAGCGTAGAAACGTAGCAAGAGAAGTGGAGAGTAGGTGGTTGGTGGTGTGAGGTAGGCAGGCAGCGGCGCCCTGAGGTAGACACACGTGGACACAACACCAACACACACAAAACGACCTCACCTCGCATCTCTTGTAGCTGTAGGAAGGGCGTAGACATGCTGCTGGATGCAGAAAGGGTGTAGGAGAATGCTGGAGAATGCTGGAGAGCTGGAGATGACGCCCTATGTCCCGATTTTGTGGAAAAAATCGTGGAAGATGCTCTGACTCAGGCACCCACGAGACGCTGGAAGCTACGGATGATGCTATAAGCCAGCAGATGACCTGGATATGACTGGCTTGGTCGGATGATCGACTGGTCGGTGGGTCCCCTACACTACACTCTGCCGTGATCCCACCGCTGTCACCACTGTTAACTCTATTTTCTTGGCTGCTACGTCTGGGTAGTAGAATGGTAGCGTAGGTGCAGAGATATGGCCGATGACTAGACTCAGTTTATTAATGGCAAGGTGTAGGTATACACGGGAACAGAGCGTGAGGGGACCGGGAGCCAGCAAGGGTAGATCCTGGTTCAGTGAGGTAGGCCGCCAGAGTGAGGAAGAAGCATGGCTGACCAGCCCGACCTTGATAGGCCTATAGAGGGCAGCACCATAGTGCCGCGCAGTTTGAAAGAGCCTCTGGATAGGCTGTTTACATTGTTTACACCAGTACCACA
>WNWK01055065.1:0-11374 GCA_009830355.1 Cherax destructor
AAATAAAAAGGTGCATATTAAAAATTCCCTCACCTCCCAGGAGCGCCATTACCCCCCGCCTGTTTTGTCAGACGGCACCCAAAAAAACCCTACACCCCTAAAAACACACAACATTACATAAACTAACTGCATGGGACACAGCATAATAAAAGCACACATACAACATAAAGGCTCTAGAAATATTAAAGAACCGTAAAAAAACATGACCTTAACGATATGATATATTGTTAAAAAGGGCCCAATATGCATGCCTATGAACCAAACTAAATAAAAGTATCCATCGCAAATGGACTACCCCTCCAAAAAGTACAAAAAAAAAAAACTAAATACAAACCCCCCAAAATGGTTTAAAAAAATAAAAAAAAAGGGGGCAAAAACGGTGGGCACACCGTTAAACCCCAATATAACTGATTTGTAATCATACTTTTTATGTAAAAAGACGGGAAACAGACAAAAAAGCAAAATTAAAACACCTGATGACAGAAAAAACCCCCAATTCCTCAACCCAAAAACACCTAAAGCTAAAATGAAAATCGCTCACAACAGGCAAGGAAAACCTGTATGAAGGGCCCAAAAAGCATCGGGTCGGAGCCTAAAAAAAAACTATCAGTAGCAAAACAAAAAAGTTTGGTTGGGAAACACAGGGGGTAAAAAAGCCTAGTAAAAAAGGGGAAAAATAAGACATTGACACATATAAACAAAATGTCTCCACACGTTAATACATCAAATGTATGACATCATCTGGAAGATTGTGTACTAAACCCTATGATCTTGCCTAGTATCAGAAAACTAAGATGAAAATACCCCACGGTTAGGACCCCAGGAAAGCCCCAAGGCTCCCCCCGTGACTGTGGACTCCTGCCTATCAAGATTCCCCCAACAAACCTGCAGAACAGAGGAACAAGAAAACCCCATCATCCATCCCCAAACCACTACCTCCCCCAGTCACCTGTCAGTGAACAGGCTGTTTCCGTCACCTATAAAAAAAATGGTTTTAATAAATATTTTTTTTTTGGGGGGGACTGGTAACCACGGGGGCCTCGGTCAGATGACCAAAAGCTCCAACGGTGGGTCATCATCTGACTAAGATGCGTCAGGAAAAACCTGTCCGGGGTCCCGAAAAACCCCACCTGTCTTCCGTCCTCCAGGTTACCCCCATGGCCCCCCCTCTCTCAATCATACCTGCCTCCCCCCAACAGACCCTGTTTCCCCCCCCCCCTCCAGGGACCAGCCCCCCAAGCGTTTTCCCCAAACCCCAGTTTTGAAATCCATGTCAATCCCCAAACCCGAAAAAACCCAAACCCCCGACCTCTCATATAAGTCCCCGTTTCTGCACTTAGTATGATAGATTGGCGGCAGTCCTCCTCGTATCTCCCGCTACCTCCCCCTCCCCTGGGAAAAATGAATAAAGTCTGTAACTAGGTATACATTATCCCTCCGTACATCCTCCCCGACCCCCCAATATCAAAGCAAGGCTCTCAAGGGGGGACCACCCCCCTCCACCATGGGAACTCTTCCAAAATTCCCAACCAAATATTCACAAAAAAAATACCGTGTGAAAAGCCGTCTATATCCCCCCACCTTGTGCAACTTTGCTCCTCCACCAAACCCATATTATACAACTTTACCTTGATGCCAATATTCCCTGAAAAAACCTATACACTGTTTCCGCCCCCCGGGGTCTGCAGTTGCTCAACCCTCCCAAGCCCCCTCAATTATACATCGGAAGTGGCCTCCCCCCCAACCCTCTTATTCCCCCCACCCCCCCCAAAATGCCTCCCTCAACCCCCGTGACTCCTGTACATTTTAAAAAAAGCCTCAACATTGCCTCACACCTTTAACTCCCTCCCCCCCACCACATCTTAAGTCACCCCTCACCATCCCCCCCCCTTCTCCCCGCTCCCCCCCCCTATAAACCTGTTTGACAAAACCCCCTCAACCACCTTTTCAAAGGGGAAAAACCCCCCCCTCCCAAAACCCCCCATGTTGACTACCCTTTTAACCAAGACCTCCATACCCCCAAAAATACCTTAAGACCCCCTGCAACTCCTGCACATCCCCCCGGGTCAAAGGATACACTGCCACTACATTCCATAATTTCTATATATAAAGGGTATCCCCCGGTCTCAATCCTCCCCTCCCGCAAAGCACCCCCCCCCACTGCAGATGTTTTCCCCCCCCTAGCCATTTGCGTGTATTCCTATAAACCACTCCTGATGGTCCACCCATACCTATCCCCCCCCCCAGTGCCCACCTCCAACAATTTGATTTAACTCAGTTGACCCTCATCCCAGTGGCATCCCGAAAATATTTTTAATCCGCCTACATTTTGAAGCCCCTCCTCCCCCCACTAAAAGGGGTATTGTCTCAATTAACTGATAAAATGGATCCTGTAAGCAGCAAACAGGATTTGCGACAGGGACACCCTGTAAACCCCCTCCCCTACTCACCCGCCCCCCCCTCCCATTCACCTGTACTCGCCCCAAAACCCCATTATATAAAAGGGATTTACCACCCATTATACAAGGTATTTACCCCCCAAACCCCCGCTTCATCAATATCAACTGTAACATCCCCTTTTTACAGTCATAAGCGTTTTCCAATCTAACCCCAGGACCCCGCCCCTTTTATAAAGTCCCGAATCCCACCATGTCATACCCCCCTATGTGGGGCTTCCCCCTAAAACCCGAACCTTCATTTGATTAAACAAAGTTAAAAAAAAAATCCTTGGCATTCCAATTAACCATATAAAAATCGTTTGGGGTCCCGTCCAACCCTGCTTTCCTTGACTCATCCCTGGATCACCATCCACACCTCATCCTCGTTGATCCTACCCTCCATACCTAACCTCTCCTTGCCCTAACCCTCCTCTGTATGCCCTCCACCACAATCTCCCCCTCCTCATGCCCCCCTCCATTTGAAAATAACCGAAACCAATGTTCCATGTAACAACACATCCCTTCGGTGTTCTGGACCTGCCCCCCCCTTCCCCTCCCGAGCGCGCACACCTTCAACATCATCTCATGCTTTTCTGCAAATTTCCAAAACTTCGCAGGAGAGTTGCTGACGGCCCGTCTCTCCCCAGGACATCCTCAACACCCCCCAGACCCCGATGCATTAAACGTTCATTCTGTATTCCCGTATTGAGCCGCAACCAAGAATCTCACCCAGCAAAATACCCCCCCTCATAACAACACTTAACTGCCCCTCCAAATAATTTTGTACCCCAAAAGCGCCACTGATATTTTTCCCTTTCCCCTATGTCTATAATAGTCTCTTATACCTGGCTTGGCCTGCTTTCCCAGCATCGCACGATATTACTCTCACCTTTCCCTAACTCCCAAGTTTTCCCCCACCAATCCTAAAAGCTCGTGCCGCTCCTCCCCCTTCAACAGGGACTTGATTTAATGCTCAGATTCTTAACCACCCTCCCCCCCCAGATCTCCCAAACCCCCCTATGGTCGAAAACCCCACATCAATAGTTTCCCAAACCCAAACCCACATCCACTTCTCAAATCCATATAACAGTCTAACCTAGCAGCATACCCCCGTCTCACAAAAGTGTGCTCCATTTTCCCACCACCCCCCCTACATCCACCACCCCCGTGTCCCCAAAACTTTCCCTTGAACGCCCAACACAAACTCCCCCCCCTCAGCTCCTTTTTTTCCTGATCACCAGTTCCAGTTTCCCCAAAGATCTAAACCATAGGAAAACCCAAAAAAAATTAACAAAAATATATCCCCAAAAGTCCTCTTTAATTCTCCTGCTGTTCACTGCCAGTAAAAAAGCTTGCAAAAACAAACCTGTACCCCCCCCAAACCCCATCCACCCACCCACCCCCCCCTCTCCCTTTCCCAAGCAAACCCAAAAAGGGCGGCCCCTAAAACCCCCCCCCTCCCTTTAACTCCCCAAACCCCCAGCAAAAATCTTTATCCATTCAAAGTCAGGTCCCCTTTCCCCACCTATAATTGTGTTCCTGCAAAAACACACATCCCCATTTTAAAAATTTTAATGCACCTCTACCATTGTTTTAAACCCCCGAATGGAGGCCATTAACATTCATAATCAAACACTGAAATGCAAAAAGGGCCCTTGTGTCTTTCAACCCCGGCACAGCTCCTTTCAGGGTTCCTGCCTTCCCAAAAACCCCCCCCCTTTCCCCTTCACCCCTCCTTTCCCCTCTTTGCATCAACCCATGCCTTTTTTCATGTTATTTGTGCTGGGTGAGGACATCGTCACTTGGATGCCCCCCTGGTCTTACAGGATTCCCCCGTCACATCCATGTCCTCCCCACCTCCTTCCTTTGGGCATCAACATGTACCATGAACTTTCAGGTTGACACCACCCACACCCCGCCATCCCCCCCTCTCAAGTCTGAGACCCATCCTTCCCAAATCCCCTTTCTGCGGCCTTCTACCGGGGGGTGTCCAGCACTCCAGAACTGCCTGAAAGGCTCAGGCAAGCCCCAAAACCACCCCGAAGCCGGCAGCCTCCTCAGGACCCACAGCCTCTGGTCCCCGAGACGCACGTGGCAGAGGGGACTCACTCCCCTGTCTTTCCCCAATTCCTCCCTTTTCCTGCTCCCCCCACCCCCATTTTTGCAGATCCTTCCTCATCATTTATTTTTATTATAATCTGGGGAGCGCTAAACCCATAGGTTATACAGCGCGGGGGATGGAAGGGATTCGGCTCAATTCAGGGAACCGGGCACAGTCAACCCCAGATCAAAACCCCCTCACCGGGCAAAAAACGCCGGGGGGTCCTTCTCATCAGCCTTCCCCAAAACTTTCACCCGGCGAGCCTGCGGGATGACCTTTTCGTAACCGCCACCATGGGGCCCCTGGCCCCCAAAATCCTACATGTTCGCTGCTGCCCAACTACAACATGTGTATTTGGAAAATAGGACCCCTTATAGCCCCGGGATATAATCCTTTAAACCCCCTCTCACCGGGGGGGAGTATGACTGCAAACTGGGTGAAAGCCTCTCGGATGTCCTTCATCAGCCTCAAAGGGTACATCGGGCCCCATCCAGGGAAAAGCCAACACTCTCAGGTCCCAGCCATTTTCCAATACATCTCTTGATTTTGAAAACAATCCTCGTGCGCTAGTCCCGCAAACTTACAAATATCCTTGCCACCTGTTGAAAATATCCATATAACTCCTCATTTGTATGCCATAAGTATCCCGGGATCGTTGGTAGCATGACACAGTATTAGTGGGTAAATTGATTTTTGGAGTATCTCCACAGACAGTATTGACTCTTGGGCCCCTCTCTCCTATTTTTAGAAAACCAGTAGGGCACACTTCCCCACCAGAGGTCAGGGAACCCCCTCTCGCCTCGAGAGCCGAGCGGTGAATGTCAATTTAAATTGAGTTTTTTTGTAGTCTACCCTACCTGCATATGTGACTTCAGGTAAACAATTTTTGGCGGGGTGGAAAAAATTATCACAAGTCTACTATGGATCATCAAAGGTTCCAAAGATTAATATCGTGTAATGAAAAAAACAATTTTACCCATATGATTATGCCTCCTTAGAAAAGGAAAGGGAGTTAATAAAAAAAAGTATATTGGATATCTCAATTTATATTTACCTTATTTTGTTTTCATGTAGTATTTTTTTTTTAGATGTTAAAATCTCAAATCAAATTTTGAGCCTCGCTGGCCCCCTTAAAACCTTCTTATGAGTACTTAGTGTGTTGGGTTTTAAAAAACTCAATATGATGTAATAAAGAATTAAAATAAACAGCAGTGTATAAACATTGAAAACACTTCCTAGCATCCCCCTATGAAGATTGTAAATATATATTCATTGAAGATAGCAATTAAAAAAGATAAATATTACATAATCGTATGAAGGAATTACAGTAAAATTCTTTCCTTACCGTGATGGAAGTTTTCTGGGTCTTTAAAATTTAGGTCTCCAATGTGATGAAGAACGCCGTCCTGAGCGTAGTAAAACATTAGTTCACCTTAAAAATCATAAATAGGGTGAAAATTTATTATCAGATAAACGAAGTTTATTATTTATAGTGTGTGTATGTTTAAAAAAGAATTTTGAAAATGTGGAATTTTTGTGTTTATATACGCACATTTGTTTTTTTAAGGTATTTATTTCATCAATATTTAATGAAAAATTTTCCCAAAAGAAACGCGTGATAAATTTGAATTCAGTAAAGATTGTTTAAATGAGAAAGGGAATTTACTTTCATTTATAATCCAAATTATATTGAAATTTTAATATCCCGTTTCTCAAGAATAAAATAAATTGATAAACAAATTTGTGGGGAACGAATAGGCTAGATTACCCAAGAAGCCAGACCCCAAAATTTCCATTGGCCCCTGCCTCAGGATCCACCGACAGTTGGCCAATACACGGCCATATTCTCTGCTAGATTATTTTATGGTTGGGGGTGTTGATTGCCGGGAATTCCCCCGGCCCCGGGCTATTTAGGGGGAAGAACAAACTCTGAGATAGACGTCGGGGAATGAGATAATCAGAACTAAGCCAAGAAGGGCAGTTAAAATTTCCCTTTGGGATTAAGAGCCCTCCAGCATCAAGGCACACTCCCTGGAAGAATACTAAAACTAAAAAATAAAACCTTCATAAGCTCATTCTATAAAGGGTTCAAACTTTGCAGTACCCTCAAATTCCACTACCGTCTTTCACTAAGACAATCACATTCTTCACCTAGTATACAAAATTCGAGCAGGCATTAATATAATAGCAGAGGACTTAAAAGATCAACCATCACTATAGACCCCGGAAATTACAAACAAAAGGAAATTTTTGTTGTGCCGAATAGGTAAAACTGGTCAATTATCAAGAACTCATCAAAAATTTAAATTTTTCTCAAAAAATTTTTTTTATACGTTTAAAGATATTTTTTCATTTATGTTAACGTAAAAAAATTTAAAGATTTTGTACCAAAAAAACCTTAGAAAACTTTCCTGCCCTTATTTAGTTTAGCCCCAATCCCAAATAAATATATATTAATAAGTTTACAATAATTTAATAATAAACAATGAAATATTTTTTTCCCTTAGGTTCAGAACGATTTTTTAGTTTTTGCATAACAATTTTTTCGTTTGCTTTATTCGGGAAGAAGGCGTTGCTATTTAAACCAAAAATTTTACCTATTCGGCACGACATATAATATATATTTACTTATTCACCCATTATGAAAATTAGAAACCTTCTTTTTTGCCCCTTCTTGAAAACTTTTGGAACGAAGCATAAGGAAGATACTGCAGTCAGTAGGTGGTAGTGATATAAGATCCCACATCTAATAACTAACACAAACCAATTGCTTTCGGTCAAATTTAAATCCCCAAAAAAAAATAACCTAGGACTTGACCGTCCCCCTTGCCCCAACTTTTGGAGAATGACTGATCTAGCTAGATTATTTTTTCTAAATCCTTACTAAGTGTCATACAGCGCATGTGGGGAAAGGGAAATCTTTCAAAAAGGGTTTGATCCAAGGAAAAAAAATACAAGTTCAACAGCCCCTCATCGGATTTAAGGGGTCTTCTTTAGGGGGTGAACCCAAATAGACCCAATTTCCATTCCCCCAGTTGCTTATATAAAAAATAGGGGCCTGTGTGATCCACTTTTTCGTCCATCCAGGGGGGGGATGTAATGTGTTAGAGAAGTAAAGTCCTTTTAAAATTTTAGTCTGTGAAAAGGAAAAAAACAATAGGTGTCATATAGGGGAAAACCTTCAACACAAACTGCTTTGGGAAAGGTCTCAGTGAGACGTTTTGGTCTGAACTTTCTGCATTTACATTTCTATATGGATTTTCTTGTTTTTTTTTTTTTAAAATTTAAAAATATATATATATATATATATATATATATATATATATATATATATATATATATATATATATATATATGGGCGATATGTATGTCTATTTGTTATAATGGTTGGTTTATGGTGCTCAAAGCCTATCAACAAAGAGGGTCATCAAAATAAAATGACTTGTTCACAACAAAAACAAATTCTTTTATTCTAAAAAAAGGGATTAAAGAAAGCTTTCAGTGTATACAATATCCAAGAATCACCTCTCAGTGTATATTTTGCGGGAAAAATTTTTATATACATATATAGTAATTATATATATATAGATTAAAATTATATATATATAATATATATATGTATATAAATTTTCCAGCATATATACAATATGTGGTATAACCAATATATCAAATATAAATACATATAATTTTACTAGCTAACAAAAAATGTTAGGCCTACTATTAAATGTTAATACACTAGCTACTTTAATCCAACATTCCCTATAACTCAAAAATTTATTTATGAAAAAATATTTTTACAACCTACTGTTTTACTTTTTTTAAAAAGGTGTTATTGCTGCAAATGGCATTTTTTTTTTAGTTAAAAAAAATTTGGGAATAATAAAGTCTTCTGAAATTGTTTTTTGGGTTTGGGTGTATTAGAGTTAAGCATTTTTTGGCAAAAAAGGTTTGCATATCCCCTGTACCCCATTCAAATAAGTTAGCCCCACAGGGGGGAGAAACAAATTTCGTGTATATCCCGGGAAATACATTTCTCGTGGTGCAAAATAAAAGGAGTAAAGAAATGGGGGGTTCCCCAAAACTGTTTTTTTTTGTGGAAACTCCCTGTATCAATTTCCCCAACAAAAAGGGGGCGTCGACATTACCCATTTTTCAAAAATTTTAAAATATATTTCAAACGAGTTTGCCTTCGAGGGGTTAGCCCCGATGATTTAAGGGAAATTTTGGGGTTTATCCCGATAACAGGTAGCAAGGTAAAGTGACAAGTTGCCAAGTTACAGACATAAGCGAAAAGCTTCACTGCTTTTGACACTGTTTCGTTATTCTCAAATCGGATCACCTGAAGATTCGACTCATTTTTTTTTTAATCGCAATTGTACACTAAAACTAACCTGCAACCCAACCAAGCCCCAAAATTTTTGTGCAAATTAGCTTAATTTATCAGAACTATCTATGAATTCGTATAACTTTATTTAAGAGTTTAGTTTGGGGTGGGGGTGAACTTTCAGGTGAACTTCGAGGGTTCGCGCTCAACTAGATCAGTGAAAACTTCAGTAATATTAATTGTTTGAGAGTCAGTGTCGACCCCCGTGAAACAAATCATGTACAGGATGAGTGCAATGAACACATTACTCAGACAATAGTGAAAAACAAAGGGAAAATTAAAATTATACTTTACAGCACTTTTTTTCCCCTGAACTGTGGTCGAACGACATGAACAACTTTCTCAACATCACAATGATGAATAAATTAAGTAGACTGAACAAACTTTGAAAACCCTGAATGGGGATGCAACGACACAGTGCACCACGTCATGATCATAACTTCAGTGAGGAGTTTTTTCCCGAAAAATATTAAAAAAAAAAAACAAAAACCATACTGTGATTAGTGCACAGTAATCGAGCTTTTTCATTCAGGTTCACATAGTATTACAATAATCAAATATACATCAGAATGCATAATAAACACTCGGGGCTCATGCTACAGAGGAAGATGGACTGTAAAGGAATAGGCTTTGATATATATCTTGAATGACTTTTGGAAAAACTGTGGAAAACAATACTAGAAAAAGCACATTCCTTTCACAGTATGGAAAAGCAAGCGTCTTTGCCTGGGGATGAATATTATATGATATATATATTTATACATATATCGTTTACTCATTCCTTTTTACTGTTTTTTTTACTGTAAGAAAAGCATGTTTTATATGGCATTTAAGACATTACCACCAATGGTATAGGTATTTATAAGAATTAGTTAACTCTCTTGATTTAAGTTTCTAGTTGAGTGTTTATTTCGAGGGGAAAGGGCGGGGGAGGCAGAGTGTCTTACTTCCGAAACCCTAGGTAGGTATGGGGAGAGGAGGAGGGGGCCGAGGGGAAAAGTATTGTATATAATACCCAGATGTTTCAAAAAAACCCTTTTTAATGTTGGAAATATATGATGCACAGGAAAGAAATTAGGGGGAATATTACATAAAATATTCGTATATTGTATCAGTAAACAGATAACATATATAAAAGAGAGATCTGTTGAAGAAATGTTGGGGAAAATTCCTATAATATATAATCACGAATCCTGATGACAAAACGAAAAATATATGAAGGGGTATAACAACACACGGAAAATAAAACTTTCGCCTTGCAAGACTTGAAGGTATTGACTTGGTATAGCCTTATAAGTTTTTTGGAGGGGGAGGGGGGGATGGGACAAAACTGATCCTTGACCTCAAACAAGGGGCAAGCGGGGTGTGGTGGTGGGTCATAACACTTAAATCCTCACGTAATACTCGTCTCCTCCCCTCCTCCTCCTCCCCCCCTCCTCTGTCTCGAATGGTTTGGGCTCCCTTTCCAGTCAACACAGGTGCCTCCTCCCGGGTCCTCAGCTCTGACATCCATCACAACTCTTCACCCTTTCCCCTCCTCCCTTGCCCCCCAAGGTCAGTACCTCGTCCTCCTGCTCCGGGAGTACCACTTGTTCTATTTCAGTGATGATCTCCTGCCTAGTCCTGATGTTTTCCGGGGTTTCTTCCCCTGCTGGTGATTGTGGCGACGCTGGGGGCCAGGGGGGGGGCTCGGCAGGGTTTCCCCGACGGGTTTGGCTCGCTTCCGGTAAGGGTTCAGCGACAGGTTCAGGTTTTTTGGCGGATTCGGGTATGGCTTCAGCAACAGGTTCAGGTTCTCTGACGGGTTCGGGATGGCCAGCAACGGTTCGGTTCTTTTTGGGGGTTTCGGGGATGGCCAGCAATACGTTCAGGTTCTGGGGGGTTCGGGAATGGCTTCAGCAACAGGGTTTAGGTTCTTTTGGGGGGTTCGGGTTGGCTTCAGCACATGTTCGGTTCTCCCGGCGGGTTCGGGGATGGCTTCAGCAACAGGCTCGGTTCTTTGGCGGGTTCGGTATGGCTTCAGCAAAAAAGGGTCAGGTTTTCAGGTTCGGGCATGGCTTCAGCAACAGGTTCAGGTTCTCTGGCGGGTTCGGGGAAAGGGTTTTTGCGGCAGGGTTCAGGTTCATTGGAGGGTTCGGGTAAGGTTTCAGCAACAGGTTCGGCTTCTTTGACGGGTTCTAATTTCGCAACATCCCCTGGCTCTTCAGCAGGTTTTGGTTCCTGAATAGGTTCTGGCTCCTTAACGGTTCTGTGACGGATTCTGGTTCTGCAATGTGTTCCTGTTCTTTCACAGGTTCTAGTTCTACAACAGGCTCTGCTTCTCTAACAGGCTCTGTCGCCTTCTGTTGACGCTGTGCTCTGGCTTCCCTTTTTTGGATAGAGTTAGCGTTCTCGTCACTGACGAGGTTTCTGGGGCACAGCCGGAAAGTCAGCGGCGTTTTTGTTACGGTC
>WNWK01055066.1:0-11374 GCA_009830355.1 Cherax destructor
AAAAAGGTTAAAAGATAAGTTTAGATTTAAAAGGATATAGGATATAGGTTTATAAAAAAAAAGTTAGGGATAAGATAGGTCCCTTTAAAAAAAATAACTCGGGATTTCTGACAAGGAGAATATGTGTCTATTTTTAATAATTATTTTTTTGGTTTTAACAGGAAGACACTAAAATTTCCCCAGAATTTTTTTTTACAGAGGCCAGAAGATAAATTTTAATATCACAGTCACTAGCAAATGGTTATAAAAAAACTAGACCGACTGAAACAAAAAAAATAGGGGCCCTGTGTTTTTGCAAGGGTTCTTGGAATAAAAAATGGAATCTGTAACCAATATCTAACATTTTTAATTTATCTTCAAACAAGCCCCTGGGTCTTCGGGGACGGACAGGCACCCAAGTCGGTACCTGATCAGCCGGGTTGGTTTCTTGGACGGGGGGCCACAGAACACCTGGGATCAGGCTCTGGTCCAACAGGGGCCCCCAGTCACAGCCGGGCCGGGGGCTTGCCCCGGGGAATTCCCCAGGTAGACTCCAGGTAAACGGTTAGGCTTTTGTGGAAGAGGCAAGAAACCTATTTTTAAAGCAGGGGACAAGTCACTACCCAAATTACCGCCCAATAAGCCTGCCCCCAATTTGGGAAATTACAGAGCAATTATATGATTTAAGAAGCCATCTAGATAACCAAATTTCTTTAAAAACTCAGATGGATTCAGGGGGCCCCACATATCTAATTTATTAACCTTCTTCAAAATTTTTTGGGCGTTGACACGAAAAAATTCATTTTTTTAAAGATTTGTGGCTTTATAGAGTACCGCAAAAATTGTTAAAGAAAGTGGCAGCTCATGGCTTGGGGGGGAAAAGGTTTGGATCGACATGGCTCACCAATGGGAGGCAGAGAGTGTGCATAAATGGGGTTAAACAGAATGGGGATTGTAACAAGGGGTTTGTTCCAAGGGATCAGTCTTGGCCTGTTGATATTTATATTATATATCAATGACCTTGACGGGGAATTACTAGTGATATGAGCAAATTCGGACGACACGAAGATAGGTAGGATAATTGATTCAAACATAGATGTCATAGAACTTCAGGAAGATTTAGACAAACTTAATTCGTGGTCAGAAAAGTGGCTACCCAAAGAAATAGCTTTGATCATTTTTTTACCATGTGCCATTCCCCTCAAAACCCCTCTCACTCATAAATTTGTCCAACCTAAATTTAAAACACCCAAGGTCCTTGCTTCAATAACCCTACTAGGCAGACTGTTCACTCATCAACTCCCTATTTCCAAACCAATACTTTCCTATATCCTTTCGAAATCTAAACTTATCATTAAAAAATAGATTCATTGGAGAACATACAAAGAAGAATGACTAAAATGATTTACAGTATAAGAAATTCCCTATGAAGATAGACTTAGAGCATTGAATCTCCACTCTCTGGAGAGACGTAGAATGAGGAGATATCATCGAGGTGTACAAGTGGATGATGGGCATAAACAAGGAAATTTTAATAAAATACTGATATCGAACCAAGTAAGAACGAGAAATACGGTTTAAATTGGATAAATTTAGATTTAGAAAGGACATAGGCAAGTACTGGTTTTCTAACAGAGTTGTAGATGCGTGGAACAATCTTCCGATTAGGGTGATAGAGGCTAGGACCTTGGGTGGCTTTAAAAGAGTTGGACAAATATATGAGTGGGAGGGGCTGGGTTTTGATTAGTGTCGTGAGTACAGGAGTAAATTCTTAGGTAATTGGTTTTGATAAGGACTTGCCTTGTATGGGCCAGTAGGCCTTCTGCAGTGTTCCTCCATTCTTATGTTCTTATGAATCCATTATTGGGTTCTCTCTTGGAGGGTACCCTCAAGACCTATTTATATCCCCTTTATTAATACCCATTTTCCACTTGTATACCTCGATCATGTCTCCCTCATTCTACGTCTTACAAGTGAATGTAATTTAGGGTCTTCAATCTTTCTTCGTAAGGAAGATTTCTAATGCTATGTATTAATTTAGTCATTCTACGCTGAATGTTTTCTAACGAATTTATGTCCACCCAAAACTAAATGATCATACTATAAACTACTTTGAAAAATGCTCATTATTACTTTCCTATACGATAATCTCAATTTTTAATAATATGTTACTATTATGTTACCCCCTACTCATATTATAAGTTAATGTCAAAAATGCTCAATGTTATTTTCCGCAGTGTTCCATTCTTGAGTCGCAGTGTTCCATTATTGAGTCGCAGTGTTCCATTCTTGAGTTCTAGGTGGGATAGCGTTGAAGAAGTTTCTTGGCAATAGGTTCAGCTATGTTGTAGAAGCCGTTGTTCTGGCTGAAGTTGTTGGATATACAGATAAGTGATGATTCCAGGATTCTTCGGTATTGCGTGTTGTCTTCTCTGGCGATGAGTCTTGCGTTTCTGTAGTTGATTAAATGGTTGTGTAAATTTCGGAGTAGTTAGCTCAGAGGTGATCTGTTCTCTTAGCTCAGAGGTGATCTGTTCTTAGCTTGAGAGGTGATCTGTTCTTAGCTCAGAGGTGATCTGTTCTTAGCTCAGAGAGGACGTGTCTAGGGTTCTCTGTGGACTGAACCACTTTTGCTCTGTGAAGCGAACCAAGATGCCGTCCATTGAGCAACTTTACCAGCAGCTTAAGGAGGAATTGAGGGTAGCGAAGCTTGAGATTCGGCGATTGATGGAGGAAAAAAAGGGGATTCGTAGTAGTCATCCTGTTGTGAGTCCCTCAGGTCAAAAGGGAACCTGGGCAGTGGCCGGACTTCAAGGAACGAAGTTGAAGATCAAGAAAACGAATGGAGAGTTAGAAATTGGATAAATTTAGATTTAGAAAGGACATAGGCAAGTACTGGTTTTCTAACAGAGTTGTAGATGCGTGGAACAATCTTCCGAGTACTGTGATAGAGGCTAGGACCTTGGGTGGCTTTAAAAAGAGATTGGACAAATATATGAGTGGGAGGGGCTGGGTTTGATTGGTGTCGTGAGTACGGGAATAAATTCTTAGGTAGTGGTGGTTTTGATAAGGACCTGTCTTGTATGGGCCAGTAGGCCTTCTGCAGTGTTCCTCCATTCTTATGTTTTTTTTTTTTTTTAGTGTTAGCTTGTGCAAATACTTTAGAAATGTTGGATGCAACCTGGCTGTTGGGAAGAATTATAACTTTGTTTGGAGTGGTGTTGACGCGTGGAGAATTAACGATCTGAAGAGCTCTTTTCTTGCAATCTTTGATGAAAAAGGAAGGAAAATGTAAATCAGTGAAGGTTTAGTGAATGTATGTACATTCCTCGTCAAGAAACTCAGGACTACAAATTCGGTAAGCTCTTAGGAAAAATCCGATGATGATACCTCTTTTGGTCTTAGTATCTTGACTGGAATAGAAGTGTGTGAGATCATTTTTATTTGTAGGTTTTCGGTAAACTTGAAATCTTAGGTTGTTATCTACTTTGTGGATGAGGACGTCTAGAAAGGGTAGCTTGTCATTGGACTCATGTGCAAAATTGATTGTTCTACCTTATTGTATTACTACTACTACTACTACGACTTATATCACTACTACTACTACCACTAGTATTACACCTCACTTGGAGAGTATATATATACCATCTGTGTCCATATATCGTTTGTAACGGCTTGAAAGTTCCTGGAGAGCGAAACGTTGCCACAATAAAATGTCACATTAGTTGCACTAGTGTCCTTTTACTTAACATATTTTATACTACCCATGTAATTGTTTTATCACCTTTTACTCATGTGCAAATTGATTGTTCTACCTTATTGTATTACTACTACTACTACTACGACTTATATCACTACTACTTCTGGAAATAAATGGTATAAAATACCGACACAATGGAAAAATAAACACATAAGCAGTATAATGTGATCCTTTATTGACAACTACTTCTACCATAACTAGTATTACACCTCACTTGGGGAGTGTATATATATATATGCCATCTGTGTCCATGTATCGCTTGTAACGGTTTGAAAAAGCTCCTGGAGAGCGAAACGTTGCCACAATAAAATAACATAAACATAAGAACATAAGAATGGAGGAACACTGCAGAAGGCCTACTGGCCCATACAAGGCAGGTCCTTATCAAAACCACCACTACCTAAGAATTTATTCCCGTACTCACGACACTAATCAAACCCAGCCCCTCCCACTCATATATTTGTCCAATCTCTTTTTAAATCCACCCAAGGTCCCAGCCTCTATCACCCCACTCGGAAGATTGTTCCACGCATCTACAACTCTGTTCGAAAACCAGTACTTGCCTATGTCCTTTCTAAATCTAAATTTATCCAATTTAAATCCGTTATTTCTGGTTCTTACTTGGTTCGATATCCTCAGTATTTTATTAATATCTCCTTTGTTTATACCCATCATCCACTTGTACACCTCGATGATATCTCCCTCATTCTACGCCTCTCCAGAGTGGAGATTCAACGCTCTAAGTCTATCTTCATACGGGAGATTTCTTATACTGTAAATCATTTTAGTCATTCTTCTTTGTATGTTCTCCAATGAATCTATATCCATCCTGTAGTAAGGTGACCAAAACTGAGCTGCATAATCCAAATGAGGTCTCACTAGTGATGTATAGAGCTGTAAAATAACTTTGGACTTCTGTTGCTTATACTTCTTGAAATAAATCCTAGTAATCTGTTAGCCTTATTGCGCACACTTAGGCACTGTTGTCTTGGCTTTAGATTCCTGCTTACCATGACTCCCAAGTCTTTTTCACATTCTGTATGATCAAGCTCTACTTCACCTAGTTTATAAATTCGAGGGATATTTTCATTACCAACGACTAGCACCTTACACTTGTCCACATTAAACTTCATCTGCCACTTTTCAGACCAAGACATTAATTTGTCCAAATCCTCCTGGAGTTCACTGGTATCCTGCTCAGAATGAATTATACGGCCTATTTTTGTATCATCAGCAAATTTACTCATGTCACTTGCAATTCCTTCATCAAGGTCATTTATGTAAATTATGAACAAAAATGGGCCCAAAACTGATCCTTGTGGAACGCCACTAGTGACTAATCCCCATTCAGATTTGACCCCATTAATGGAAACTCTCTGCTTTCTATTGAACTGTCACATTAGTTGCATTTGTGTCCTTTTACTTAACATATTGTCGGTAATTCTACCAATATTATTACATATATATAAATGACCTTGAAGAGGGAATTACTAGTGATATGAACAAATTCGCTGATGACACGAAGATAGGTAGCATAATCGATTCAGACGTAGATGTCAGGGAACTACAGGAGGATTTAGACAAACTCAATTCCTAGTCAGAAAATGGCAGATGCAGTTCAATGTAGATAAATGCAAAGTTCTAAAGCTCGGGAATGTTCATAACCCTAGCACCTACCAGCTTAATAATGTTGAACTCAGCCGTACAGAATGTGAAAAGCATTTGGGGGTTATGGTTAGCAGCAACCTCAAACCAAGTTAGCAATGCCTAAGCGTAAGAAATAAAGCAAATAGATTATTGGTATTTATATCAAGAAGTGTAAGCAACAGAAGTCCAGTGGTTATATTACAGCTTTATACATAAGAACATAAGAAAGGAGGAACACTGCAACAGGCCTACTGGCCCATACTTGGCAGGTCCATGTCAAAACCAACCCACCAACAAAAATATTTGTCCAACCTATCCCCATCCAAGGAACAAACCCCGACAACCCCCATCCCCCTTCCCCAACAATTGTGCAAGTCTTGTTCAAATCCAACCCTTATAACTCACAAGAAAACAGAAATAAGGAACACTGCAGCAAGCAAACTGGTCCACGCTAGGCAGGTCCCCCTAAACCCCAAAACCAATCATAAGAACATAAGAAAGGAGGAACACTGCAGCAGGCCTGTTGGCCCATACTAGGCAGGTCCTTCACAATCCATCCCACTAACAGAATAATTGTTCAACCTAATTTTCAATTCTACCCAAGAAATAAGCTTTGAACATAAGAACATAAGAAAGGAGGAACACTGCAGCAGGCCTGTTGGCCCATTCTAGGCAGGTCCTTCACATTCCATCCCACTAAAAGAATATTTGTTGAACCTAATTTTCAATGCTACCCAAGAAATAAGCTTTGATAATTTTATTTACTCATGTGCAATTCCCACTCAAATCCAACCCCTTTCACTCATGAATTTATCCAACCTAAATTTAAAACTACCCAAGGTCCTTGCTTCAATAACCCTACTAGGCAGACTATTCCACTCATCAACTACCCTATTTCCAAACCAATACTTTCCTATATCCTTTCTAAATCTAAACTTATCTAACTTGAATCCATTATTGCGGGTTCTCTCTTGGAGAGATACCCTCAAGACCTTATTTATATCCCCTTTGTTAATACCCATTTTCCACTTGTATACCTCGATCATGTCTCCCTCATTCTACGTCTTACAAGTGAATGTAATTTAAGGGTCTTCAATCTTTCTTCGTAAGGAAGATTTCTAATGCTATGTATTAATTTAGTCATTCTACGCTGAATGTTTTCTAACGAATTTATGTCCATTCTGTAATATGGAGACCAGAACTGAGCTGCGTAATCTAGGTGAGGCCTTACTAATGATGTATAAAGCTGTAATATAACCTCTGGACTTCTGTTGCTAACACTTCTTGATATAAATCCCAGTAATCTATTTGCCTTATTACGTACGCTTAGGCATTGCTGTCTTGGTTTAAGGTTGCTGCCTACCATCACCCCCAAGTCCTTCTCGCAATCTGTATGGCTAAGTTCTACGTTATTTAACTTATAAGTGCTTGGGTTATGGACACTCCCGAGCTTTAGAACTTTGCATTTATCTACATTGAACTGCATCTGCCATTTTTCTGACCAGGAATTGAGTTTGTCTAAATCCTCCTGTAGTTCACTGACATCTACGTCTGAATCGATTATCCTACCTATCTTCGTGTCATCAGCGAATTTGCTCATATCACTAGAAATTCCCTCGTCAAGGTCATTTATATATATTATAAACAACAACGGGCCCAAAACCGATCCCTGAGGAACGCCACTTGTTACAGATCCCCACTCCGATTTAACCCCATTTATGCACACCCTCTGCTTCCTATTGGTGAGCCATGACTCGATCCATGACAACACTTTTCCCCCAATGCCATGAGCAGCCACTTTCTTTAACAGTCTCTGATGTGGTACTCTATCAAAAGCCTTACTAAAATCCAAATAAACGATATCGAATTCTTTATCATTATCAACTGCCTCAAAAGCCTTACTGAAAAAAGTTAATAAATTAGTTAGGCAGGAACGGCCCCTCGTGAATCCATGCTGAGTATCATTTATCAAATTATGGTTATCTAGATGGCTTCTAATAATATCAGCTATAATTGACTCTAGTAATTTGCCTACAATTGAGGTAAGGCTTATTGGGCGGTAATTTGACGGTAGTGACTTGTCCCCTGCTTTAAAAATAGGAATTACATTAGCCATCTTCCACATATCAGACACTACACCTGTTTGAAGAGATAAATTAAAAATGTTAGATATTGGTTCACAGAGTTCCATTTTGCATTCCTTAAGAACCCTTGCAAAAAGCTCATCAGGACCCGGCGATTTATTTTGTTTCAGTCGGTCTAGTTGTTTCATAACCATTTCACTAGTGACTGTGATATTACATAATTTATCTTCTTCTGGGCCTCTGTAAAAATTAAATTCTGGGATATTATTAGTATCTTCCTGCGTGAAAACCGAGAGAAAATAATTATTAAAAATAGAGCACATATCATTTTCCTTGTCAGTAAGATGCCCAGAGTTATTTTTAAGGGGACCTATCTTATCCCTAACTTTTGTTTTATAAACCTGGAAAAAACTTTTTGGGTCAGTTTTTGAATCCCTAGCAACTTTAATTTCATAGTCCCGTTTAGCTTTTCTTATACCCTTTTTAACGTCCCTCTTAATGTCAGTATAATGATTTATAAGATGTCCCTCACCTCTTTTTATGCGCCTATAAATTCCTTTCTTCTGCCCTAAAAGATATTTGAGCCTATTATTCATCCATTTTGGGTCATTTCTACTTGATCTAATTTCTTTATACGGGATAAATGTTCTTTGGGCAGCCTGTATAGTGTTAAGAAAACTGTCATATTGATAAGAACATAAGAACATAAGAAAGGAGGAACACTGCAGCAGGCCTGTTGGCCCATACTAGGCAGGTCCTTCACAATCCATCCCACTAACAGAATAATTGTTCAACCTAATTTTCAATTCTACCCAAGAAATAAGCTTTGAAGATTCTATTAACTCAAGTGCGAGTCCCACTCAAATCCAACCCCTCTCACTCATGAATTTATCCAACCTAAATTTGAAACTACCCAAGGTCATAGCTTCAATGACCCTACTAGGCAGACTGTTCCACTCATCAACTACCCTATTTCCAAACCAATATTTTCCTATATCCTTTCTAAATCTAAACTTATCCAATTTGAATCCATTATTGCGGGTTCTCTCTTGGAGAGATATCCTCAAGACCTTATTTATATCCCCCTTATTAATACCCATCTTCCACTTATATACCTCGATCATGTCTCCCCTCATTCTTCGTCTTACAAGTGAATGTAATTTAAGGGTCTTCAATCTTTCTTCATACGGAAGATTTCTAATGCTATGAATTAACTTTGTCATTCGTCGCTGAATGTTTTCTAACGAATTTATATCCATTCTGTAAAATGGAGACCAGAACTGAGCTGCATAATCTAGGTGAGGCCTTACTAATGATGTATAAAGCTGTAATATAACCGCTGGACTTCTGTTGCTTACACTTCTTGATATAAATCCCAGTAATCTATTTGCTTTATTTCTTACGCTTAGGCATTGCTGACTTGGTTTGAGGTTGCTGCTTACCATAACCCCCAGATCCTTTTCGCATTCTGTACGGCTGAGTTCAACATTATTAAGCTGGTAGGTGCTAGGGTTATGAACATTCCCGAGCTTTAGAACTTTGCATTTATCTACATTGAACTGCATCTGCCATTTTTCTGACCAGGAATTGAGTTTGTCTAAATCCTCCTGAAGTTCCGTGACATCTACGTCTGAATCGATTATCCTACCTATCTTCGTGTCATCAGCGAATTTGCTCATATCCCACAAACAAAAACTCCTAACCAACCCACCTACTCCATCCATGAAATATATGCTTTGATAATCAGGGCACTATAAAACAGGGTACTGGAAAAGCTGGAGCACCTGGTCCATCACAAGAGCACCAAAGGAGCTGAAGCACCTGGTCCATCACCAGGGCACTGAATAAGCCGAAGCATATGATCCATCACCAGGGCACTGAATAAGCCGAAGCACATGATCCATCACCAGGGCGTTGAAGGAGCTCCCTCAGTTCTGGTCTCCATATTTCAGAATGGATATAAATTCGTTAGAAAACATTCAGCGACGAATGACAAAGTTAATTCATAGCATTAGAAATCTTCCGTATGAAGAAAAATTGAAGACCCTTAAATTACATTCACTTGTAAGACGAAGAATGAGGGGAGACATGATCGAGGTATATAAGTGGAAGATGGGTATTAATAAGGGAGATATAAATAAGGTCTTGAGGATATCTCTCCAAGAGAGAACCCGCAATAATGGATTCAAATTGGATAAGTTTAGATTTAGAAAGGATATAGGAAAGTATTGGTTTGGAAATAGGGTAGTTGATGAGTGGAACAGTCTGCCTAGTAGGGTTATTGAAGCTAGGACCTTGGGTAGTTTCAAATTTAGGTTGGATAAATTCATGAGTGAGAGGGGTTGGATTTGATTGGGACTCGCAAATGAGTGAAAGGAATTGTCAAAGCTTATTTCTTGGGTAGCATTGAAAATTGGATTGAGCAAGTGTTCTGTTAGTGGGACGGATTGTGAAGGACTTGCCTAGTATGGGCCAACAGGCCTGCTGCAGTGTTCCTCCTTTCTTATGTTCTTATGTTTAAGTATTATGGGGGGGGGGGGTTGTCGGTGTGATGTAATAAATATATACATTGTTGCACATACTTTCCACTCATATTAGGTATTCTCTTCTTGTATTGTATATACCTGTATATATCGTTTTCAATAAGATGTAAAAGTATTTTACACAAACGGTATCAACATATTTAAAGTACACATGGTTAGATGTCTATGTTTTGTTTTCGGAGATAAGAACATAAGAAAGGAGGAACACTGCAGCAGGCCTGTTGGCCCATACTAGGCAGGTCCTTCACATTCCCTCCCACTAACAGAACATTTGTTCAACCTAATTTTCAATGCTACCCAAGAAATAAGCTTTGATCATTTTATTTACTCATGTGCAATTCCCACTCAAATCCAACCTCTCTCACTCATGAATTTGTCCAACCTAAATTTAAAACTACCCAAGGTCCTTGCTTCAATAACCCTACTAGGCAGACTGTTCCACTCATAAGAACATAAGAAAGGCGGAACACTGCAACAGGCCTACTGGCCCATACTTGGCACGTCCATGTAAAAACCAACCCACCAATAAAAATATTTGTCCAACCCATCGCCATCCAAGCAACAAGCCCCGACAAACAACCCCACCCCCACCCAAACCATTGTGCCATTGTCCCATTCAAATCCAACCCCTCTCACTCACAACAACACAGATATAAGGAAGAATGCAGCAAGCCAAATGGTCCACACTAGGTAAGTCCCCCCAAAACCCAAAACCAATCCCACAAACAAAATCTCCTACCAAACCCACCCACTCCATCCATGGGACATGCTCTGATAATCAGTACCTGGTCCATCACCAGGGTACTGAATGAGCCGAAGCATATGATCCATCACCAGGGTACTGAAGGAGCCGAAGCACTTGGTCCATCACTAGGGTACTGAATGAGCCGAAGCACCTGGTCCATCACCAGGGTACTGAATGAGCCGAAGCACCTGGTCCATCACCAGGGTACTGACTGAGCCGAGGTACCTGGTCCATCACCAGGGTACTGAATGACCCGAAGTACCTGGTCCATCACCAGGGTACTGAATGAGCCGAAGTACCTGGTCCATCACCAGGGTACTGAATGAGCCGAAGCACCTGGTCCATCACCAGGGTACTGACTGAGTCGAGGTACCTGGTCCATCACCAGGGCACTGAATGAGCGGAAGCACCTTACTAACGATGTATAAAGCTGTAATATAACCTCTGGACTTCTGTTGCTCACTCATCAACTACCCTATTTCCAAACCAATACTTTCCTATATCCTTTCGAAATCTAAACTTATCCAACTTGAATCCATTATTGCGGGTTCTCTCTTGGAGAGATACCCTCAAGACCTTATTTATATCCCCTTTATTAAAACCCATTTTCCACTTG
>WNWK01055067.1:0-11374 GCA_009830355.1 Cherax destructor
GGATCCCAAAGGTCACAAAGTGTGAAGAAACAAAAAAGGGACTGTATTTTGTCGTCATTATGATATGCGAGATTCAGTATCCAGGTCCATATATCCTTCTGAAAGGTATGTCATGTCCTATTTGGGGGGTGGATTCCCTGGACCAATAATTTTAACTAAAACAGTTGAAAAATTCCCTATAAAGTGTACATCTGTTTTTACCTGGCACAACTGAGAATACATCAAAGTACCCAAAATTTTGCTGAAACCCTTTTATAAAATTTTTAGAAGGTTTGCACAAAAGGGGCATTCCAGGCTATGATATCAGACAATCAACGAATTTTTTGCTGGGTCTTACATAAACAAGATTTTGAGCAGCCTAAAAGGTACAACAGATGCTGAATCAACACAATTGTCTTGGAGATTCCTTCCTCCTAAATCCCCATGGCACGGCGGATTTTACAAAGAATGATAGGCATTGTAAAACGTTGTTTAAGGAAGACTCTTCATCGTCAGAGAATCGACTTAGAAGAATTTTGTACAGTCGTAACTGAAATAGAAAATAGAGTCAACAACAGACCTTTAACGTATGTTACCGATGATCTGGACAATTTAGAAGTGTTAAGTCCATCTCATTTACTACATGGCAGAAGGCTCGAACCTGTTCCTCCTATGAATGATAAAGAAATCAAGAGGATCCTTCTCATTTCGAACCTGAGCAACTCAGAAGTAAATTCAAACACCTTAATAAAGTGATTGAACGCTGGGAGAAAATTTGGCGATAAGACTATCTCACCTCATTGAGAGAACACTTCTATGGAGCTGGTGTTCCAGAAAATTATACGTCCTTAAGACCTGAGTGACATAGTGATTATTAACAATGATGGTCCGAGGTCCCAATGGCCTTTTGGGAAAAAATTTGTGACCATATATCCTGATGCAAATGGAATCATCAGGACAGTTGATGTTTTGAGCAAGGTGTAGTGAATAAGCGTACAATAGATAAATTAGTGCCGTTAGAATTACAGTGTTGAAAACAAAAATAAAATTAGTGATTCTCTAGAAACCACACAGACTAAAGCTGTTCTGAAAAGACAAGCAGCAGTGAAGGCGAGTGAGAAAATCAAATTAATGTTAAGCGATGAGTAGTTCACTTTCAGTGAACCTTCACTGCCCTCCAGTGTGGAGAAAATTCTCCAAGAGAGGGGGTATCAGCCATTTTCAAGGGCCCTGCCCTTTCCGCCCTTAGGAAAGGGCCAGACGGCGTCTCTGGGTTCGAAAACAACTTAACTAGTAACAGATGTATGGACCCAACGAGCCAGAAGTCACGTAGTCATTGACCAGGGATGCAAGGAATGTAATGAGTGATAGACATTGTGATATGTTACTCTTTACCTTAGAAGGAAATATAGAAAACTGCTATTTCCATTTCTTCACTTGACTTTACAATCTTGTGCTCCAATGATCTAAATATTTAGAGAACACAAGCTTTTCAATTGCAAATTGTTGCAGTGGTTGGCACGTGTTGAAATTTAGCTGAGGTCAGCGATGCCAAGCTCTGTTGAGGTCGGCCGTGCACGAGAGGTTAGATTGATTTAAGACACGAAAAGGACGGGAGCTGTGGTGCGAGGATTTGACCTGACAAAGGAACATTAGTCGTACGCATCCGTTCTCCTTCAATCTCCACTAACATCGGGTAATCGGATAAGAACTCTGTTCCAGCGCATTTAGTGTTTAAAATTGCGGTATATTCAGAAGTGTGCGCAGCTTCTTATTACTGCTAAAAGACAAACGTAGAGACAATAGCTAGAGAACTCCATCGACACAAGATGGTGATTCATCAGCGTTCTACAAATCAAGACAACGATATCCGTGTGTGAATTAAGGGTCCGTTACAAATACCCAGGTAAGTCTGCTTAGACATAGATGTCACCAGCTGCGCAGTTAGGAATACATATTTTGTTCTAGGCAGATTTATCATTTCACCCGGTCACACGTGGGCGATCGCCCAAACAACGTAAGTAAACAGCTGTTCAGTCTATTAAATGACTGATTATATGGCATACGCTCCTTAGGGGCAATATATTGTACTTACCTAATTATATTTTACCATACAGCCCTGTGGGGGGTGTAAACGTCTGCATCATTCAACGATTATTGAGACGGCTGGGTAATCGTGGATGCATCTACAAGCTAAGTATAGCAACAATAACAGTCCATTTTATCGTAGGAGTACATTCCCCCACAGCTTATATACTGTAAATAACAAAAAAGGCACAATACCGTGACTGGAACAATACACACACAACCCGCACATATAAAAGAGAGGAGCTTACGACGACGTTTTGGCCCGACTTGGACCATTTACAAAGTCACACTAACACACAGAGACAGAGGAAGGGTATTTATAGGCAGGCAGACAGGGAAGGGTACAGAGAGGGTAATGATGGGAGTAATAGTAGTAGTAGTAATAGTAGTAGGAGACAGTCTGCCTGCCTATAAATACCCTTCCTCTGTCTCTGTGTGTTAGTGTGTGTATTATATACTGTAGGCAGGAGAGGTGCAGCAGTCGTAGAAGGTGTCACATTTGACCAATGTGAGGGACTGACCACCTCAAACTCCTCCTGTTCTTCACGATTCTCTTTTGTATGGACTGATGAAGCCACTGCATGGCAGGAAACGTTTCCTCAATAAAGATACCCAAGTGTTGCATAATGTGTCTAATTTCCAAATTACTAGTGTCAATTATAGCTTATATTATTAGAAGCCATCTTGATAAGCATAATTTGATTAATGATACTCAGCATGGATTCCGAGGGGCCGTTCCTGCCTATCTAATTTATTAATCTTCTTCTTAGTAAGCTTTTGAGGCTGTTGATCATGATAAAGAATTTGATACTGTTTATTCGTTTTAGTAAGGACTTTTGATAGAAGTACCGCACCAGAGACTGTTAAAGAAAGTAGCAGCTCATGGCATTGGGGAAAAAGTGCTGTCAACTGGATCAGATCATGGCTCACCAATAGGAAGCAGAGAGTGTGCATAAATGGGGTTAAATCGTGGGGGATCTGTAACAAGTGGTGTTCCACAGGGATCGATCTTGGCCGTTGTTGATTATAATATATATCAATGACCTTGATGAGGATATAGTGATATAAGCAAATTCGCGGACGACGAAGATATGGAGGATTCATAAGAACATAAGAATGGAGGAACACTGCAGAAGGCCTACTGGCCCATACAAGGCAGGTCTATATCAAAACCACCACTACTAAATTTATTCCAGTACTCACGACACCAATCAAACCCAGCCCCTCCCACTCATATATTTGTCCAATCTCTTTTTAAAGCCACCCAAGGTCCTAGCCTCTATCCACAGTACTCGGAAGATTGTTCCACGCATCTACAACTCTGTTCGAAAACCAGTACTTGCCTATGTCCTTTCTAAATCTAAATTTATCAATTTAAATCGTTATTTCTGGTTCTTACTTGGGTTCGATATCCTCAGTATTTTACTAATATCTCCCTTGTTTATGCCATCATCCACTTGTACACCTCGATGATATCTCCCCTCATTCTACGTCTCTCCAGAGAGTGGAGATTCAACGCTCTAAGTCTATCTTCATACGGGAGATTTCTTATACTGTAAATCATTTTAGTCATTCTTCTTTGTATGTTCTCAATGAATCTATATCCATCCTGTAGTAGGAGACCAAAAACTGAAAGCTGCATAATCCAAATGAGGTCTCACTAGTGATGTATAGAGCTGTAAAATAACTTTTGGACTTCTGTTGCTTATACTTCTTGAAATGAAATCCTAGTAATCTGTTAAGCCTTATTGCCTACACTATAGGCACTGTTGTCTTGGCTTTAGTTCCTGCTTACCATGACTCCCAAGTCTTTTTCACATTCTGTATGATCAAGCTCTACTTCACCTAGTTTGAATTCAGGGATATTCCATTACCAAGGACTAGTACCTACACTTGTCCGCATTTGAACTTCATCTGCCACTTTTCAGACCAAGACATTAATTTGTCCAAATCCTCTGGTGTCCTCCTCAGAATGAATCATACGGCCTATTTTTGTATCTGCAAATAGTTACTCATGTCTTGCAATTCCTTCATCAAGTCATTTATTAAATATGAACACAATGGGCTAAAACTGATCCTTGTGGAACGCCACTAGTGACTAATCCCCATTCAGATTTGACCCCATTAATGGAAACTCTCTGCTTTCTGTTGGTAAGCCATGCCTCTATCCATGCTAGAGACTTTACCTCCTATACCATGAGCTGCCACCTTTCTAAGAGTCTCTTGTGAGGGTACTTTATCAGAAGGCCTTACTGAAATCCAGTAAACTATATCAATTACCTTTTATCACTGTCTACTGCCTCAAATGTTTTATTGAAAAACGTCAGTAAATTTGTTAGGCGGAACGACCTCTCGTGAACCCATGCTGAAGTTCATTAATCAAATTATGTTTCGAAAGACTTCTAATAATATCAGCTATAATTGATTCTAATAATTTGCCTACCTATAGATGTGAGGCTTATTGGACGGTAATTTGATGGAATTGACTTTCCTGATTTGAATATAGGAACTACTAGCTATCTTTCACATCTCTGGCACAATACCGTTAGGATGGACGTATTACAACATTCGTTAATGGCTGACTAAGTTCCATCTTGCATTCTTTAAGTCACCCGGAAAACAACTCGTCGGGTCCGGAGAATTATTTTGCTTCAGTTTATCTATCTGTTTTATAATCCTTTTCAAAATAAGGGGGCACAATTTTCAGCTTTTAATGTGACATTTTATTTGCACTTCTCTCCAGGGCTCTCAAGTTACAAACGATAAATGGACATAGTTGTAATTTTTTTATACTGTCAAGGTGAGGTGGCTTTTGTGTTAGAATTTTTTTTTGATATAAAGTAAAATTGTAGTAGTATTTGTAAATAGAAATATTTATTTAAAGGGGAGCAATCAATAAAGCGTGTAAAAGGTGAAAAACAAATACTTGGGAGTATTTAATAGGTTAGACAAATTTTCTCTGGAGGTTGGGAAAAATAAAGCCAGTGAGTTTTTTACGATGTGCTAAACCTGGAGAAAACTATGTGATGGTAGGGTTTTTCTGTTTTTTAGGAGGATCTTGCTAAGACTGAGATTGGGGGGGGAAGCCCCCTTTGTTTTGTTTATTGTGTTTTAAAAAAAAACAAGGGGGATAAGTGCTGATCAAGATTTGCGTCTACGGAAAAGTTTCTTTGATTACTTCTTTTTACTCTACTAAATAATACTACATATCTTCCCTTTTTTAACACCCAGTGTTTCACCTCCTGACAATTTTATATACCAACTATGTATTTTACGCAAAAGAAAGCTCCTGGACGAAACGTTCCACAATAAAATTAATTATTACTTGTTCCTACCTTTAAATATATGTCGGTAATTCACCAATATTAACCAATTTTCCCCCCGTGACAAATAATATTAAATTAAGAATTCTTCAGGATGGGGGATTTTTTTCCCCTTACCAACACTAGCACCTTAAATTGTCCACATTGAACCCCCTTTTGCCTTTTTACTTTTTAGACCAGACATTAGTACACCACATCCAAATCCTCCTGGGAGGTTCACTGGCTCTCTCTCAGATTTATCAAGCCTAAATTTGAAACTGCAATCTTTATTGCTTTGAACTGTAATCTTTAGGCAGACAGAATTTCCTCATGCTACCCTATTTCCAAACCAGCCACTACCATATATCGCTCTAAATCTAAACATCTGGCGCAGATCCATTATTGCGGGTTCTCTCTTGGAGAGAGATATCCTCAGACATGACACATATCCCCTTTTGTGTACCATTTCCAGCAGCATACCTCATTCTGATCTTGCTTATGCTCACACTCATTCTACGTCTTACAAGTGAATCGCAATTTTGCGGGAGTCTTCAATCTTTTCTTCAATAAGGAGGAAGATTTATAATGCTCTTATTAAAATTTAGTCATTCTACCGCTTCAGATGTGTTTTCTAACAGATTGCTTATCCCATTCTGTAATATAGAGGACAGAACAGGCTGCGTAATCTAGCGGTGGAATTAAGGGCCTTACTAATGATGTATAAGGGAAGCTGTAATATAGCCTCTGGACTTCTGTTTGCTTCAACACATTCTATGGAGTATAAATCCGTAATCTATTTATGTGCGTACCTGCCTTCAGCATAGGCATTGCTGTCTTGAGTTTAAGGTTGCAGCATACACCATCTGCCTTTTAAGTCCTTCTGGAATCTGTAACCAGAGTTCACTGCGCGGAATTACATTACACCATCAGGAAGATGTGCTTTGGTTAGTGAGGCACTCTACGGCTGGAACCGCGCTTCACAAAATTTTTTTGTCTAGATTTGTCAATGGGATCTTTTCCGATACCATAACTTACAGCAATGATTATTTTCCATTAATGTCATTATAACATTATTATTCATGGTTTCAGTTTTATACTTCACCATATCCCACACAAATCCTTTTCATGAAATCCATGTGTATTTATTAAGCTCTAGGGGACATCCCAGCCCATGATACAAGGGAAATGAAGGGTAACTTAAATCTCATTGCATGTACATGTCTTAATTTTGTATCAAGCATTAGGAGTTTCACTGCTTCTGAAAGACGCATTCATATTCTACCACAAATCATGGCCCCTGACGAGTGGGTTCAGAATCTTGCCTTGCATTAATATTGATGGAAGTGATTACCGACCGTATATTGAGTAAAGGACACCAAATACATACATTACAACATATGTTATTGTTTTCAACAGTTTCCTGCAGCTACTCAGGACTTCATTATAGATTAGACATATACAGCACTTTGGATTATCTTTGTTCAGGAATCGTTTCCATACTACAGAATGGCCTTCATGTTGTACGAAGTGAGAGAGAAGGGTCTGGTCAGGAGGGTTTGGGAAGCCAATGCGGTCCCATAGGCGGGGAGTGATATTTACTTTTATTGTATTGTTATGTTCATGGGATTACATCAGCCTACAGGATATCTCAGAAGCTGGTGACCGCATTTGCTTCCCTGTGGGTAGAGTTACAGTATTCATGTTCTTTCTTGCTTTTTCTTAGCTTCCCACTTGATGGGGTGTCTTCTGACGTAACATATTTTAAAAATAAGCAGATGCTGCAGTGGTACTTCGAGGCTGGTTCTACCCTACGCACATAGGAAGAGGAAGATTAGGGATAAGAGAGAGAGAGAAGAAGGAAGTGAGAAGAAGAATAGCGCTGAACACAGTGGGATACTCTTGGTCGTCGTCTGAGGGTTCTGCACTCAGCGTCGTCACATCGAGGGAGCGGGTGCCCAGGTGAGCTAGGACTGGGAGCAGTGTCTCCAAATCTTGTAATTTACAGCCAGGTAAAAACCCGAAGCCAGAAGGCTGCTTTGTCACACTCACTGCGGGTCCACAGATCCCCAGAAGAGGTTGCCATCAGGAGGCGCCTGCGCACGGCGGATGGCCATCGTCGCAGGACGATCAACAGGAACATAAGAAAGGAGGCACTCGGCGCGAGCCTGCTGGCCATGTCGCCACGGCAGGTCCGCATCATCAAAACCAACCACCAACAATAGTTTTCAGAAAATCCTTGAAAATGCGCCTTGAATCGTCAAAAAATATTTCATATTATTTTCGAAAAATACGCGGAAACATTAAAAGCTCAGAAAAATGTGCTTTAAAATCGTATTTTGTTGCATATTTCGACGTTTAAACGGTTTGGTGCTTTTCTGGCAAAACTCATTTTTAGCTAAAATTCTTACATTTTCACACTTTTAAATAGAATTCTACAATTGAAATTTATGGGAAAGTAAGCAATATTTTATGATTTACTTTTAGGAAGCTTACTCACAGGTATATTTTATCTAAAAAAATAGTTTGTCAGAAAATCCTTGAAAATGCCTTAAATCGTCAAAAAATGCAATAAAATCAAGTTTTATAGCATTTTTCAATATTTATCAATTATTTACATACTTTTAAAAAATCCCATTAAAAATCTATAAAAATCAATATTTATATAGAATATTTCATATTATTTTCGAAAATACATGAAACATTAAAAAACACAGAAAAATGTGCCTTTAAAATGATTTATTGCATATTTCGACGTTTAGAGCGGTTTGAGTGCTTTTCGTGGCAAAACTCATTTTCAGCTAAAATGCTTGAATTTTCACACTTTTAAATGAATTTCTACTGCAATTGAAATTCTTGGAAAGTCAACAAAATATTATGATTTTCTTCAGGAAGCTTACTTATATGTATATTTATCTAAAAAAATAGTTTTTCAGAAAATCCTTCAAAAATACCTTAAATCGTCAAAAAATGCAATAAAATCAGGATTGATAACTGTTCAATATTTATTAATTATTTACCTACTTTTAAAAAATCCCATTAAAAATCTATAAAAATCAATATTTTAATAGAATATTTCATATTATTTTCGAAAAATACATGAAACATTAAAAAGCACAGAAAAATGTGCTAAAATCGTATTTTATTGCATATTTCGACGTTTTTAGAAGCGGTTTAGTGCTTTTCATGGCCAAAACTCATTTTCAGCTAAAATACTTAGATTTTTCACACTTTTAAAGAATTTCTACTGCAATTGAAATTTATAGGAAAAGTAAGCAAAATATTATGATTTTCTTTTAGGAAGCTTACTCACAGGTATATTTTATCTAAAAAAATAGTTTGTCAGAAAATCCTTGAAAATGCCCTAAATCGTCAAAAAAGCAATAAAATCAAGTTTTATAGCATTTTTCAATATTTATTAATTATTTACATACTTTTAAAAAAACCCCTTTAAAAAACTATAAAAAACAATATTTTTAAAAGAATATTTCTATTATTTTCGAAAAAAACATGAAACATTAAAAAACCAGAAAAATTCCCCAAAAAAATATTTTTTTTTCATATTTCGACGTTTTTTGGGGCGGTTTTATGCTTTTTTGGAAAAATCATTTTTTAAAAAAATACTTAGATTTTTCCCCCCCCAAAAAAAATTTTCTGCAATTGAAATTTATGGGGAAAAAAGAAAATTTTTTGATTTTTTTTTTGGGAAACTTACTTATAGGTATATTTTTTCTAAAAAAAAAATTTTTTTTAAAATCCCTTAAAAAGCCAAATCGTCAAAAAAAAAATAAAATCCCCAAAAATTTTTAGCATTTTTGAAAATTTATTAAAATTTTTTACATATTTTTAAAAAAAAACCCCCAAAAAATTTTTAAAAAAAAAAAAATTTTTATAGAATTTTATATTATTTTTTAAAAAAACATGAAACATTTTAAAAACTCCCCCAAAAAAATTTAAAAAAAAATTTTTTTTTTTATATTTCGACGTTTTAGAGCGGGGTTTTAAAATTTTTTGAAAAAATCATTTTTTTTCTAAAATAAAAATTTTCACACTTTTTTAAAAAAATTTCTACCCAATTTAAATTTATGGGGAAAAATAAGCAAAATTTTATGATTTTTTTTTTTTAAGGGAAACTTTTTTTAAGGGATATTTTATCTAAAAAAAAAAGTTTTTTAGAAAATCCTTTAAAAAAATTTTTTTAAAACGTCAAAAAAAAAAAATAAAAAAAATTTTATTTTCATTTTTTAAAAAATTTATTAAAAATTTTTAAAAAAATATTTTTTTAAAAAAATTTTAAAAAACAAAAAAAAACCAAAAATTTTTTAAAATTTTGATTTTATTGGGATATTTCGACGTTTTAGAGCGGTTTGATGCTTTCTGGCAAAACCCATTTTTTTGCTAAAATACCTTTGATTTTTTTTACTTTTAAAAAAAAATTTTTACTGCAATTGAAATTTATGGAAAAAAAAAAACAAAATTTTTTTATTTTTTTTAAAACTTACTTATAGGTATATTTTTTTTTAAAAAAAAATTTTTGTTTTAAAAACCCTTTGAAAAAATTTTAAAAACAAAAACATTTTTTAAATTTTTTAATTTTTCAAAAAAAAAAAATTTTAAAAAAAATTTTTTTTAAAAAGCCCGAAAAAAGTGCTAAAATCGATTTTTTGGGATATTTCGACGTTTTTGAGGGGTTTTATTCTTTTTTTTGACAAAAATTTTTAGCTAAAAAAACTTCAAACACACTTTTTTTAAAAAAAATTTCTACTGCAATTGAAATTTATGGGAAAAAAAAAGGCAAAAATTTTTTAATTTTCTTTTTGGAAAATTTTTTAAGGTATATTTTATCCAAAAAAATTTTTAAAAAATCCCCTTTTTAAAAAACCCTTTAAAACGTCAAAAAAGCAATAAAATCAAGTTTTTTAGCATTTTTTTTAAAATTTATTAATTATTTCATATTTTTTTAAAAACCCAATTTAAAAAAAAATAAAAATTTAATTTTTTTTAGAAATTTCATATTATTTTGAAAAATTTTTTGAAACATTAAAAAAACCCGAAAAATGTGCAAATTTTTTTTCCCCCTTTTAAGGGGGTTTAAAATTTTTTGGGGGCCCCCCTTTTAAAAAAAAACTTAATTTTTACACTTTTTTTAAAAAAAATTTTCTGCAAAGAAATTTATGGGAAAAAAAAACCCAAAAATTTTTTGATTTTTTTTTAAGGGAAACTTACCAAGGTATATTTTATCCCAAAAAAAAAGTTTTTTAGAAAACCCTTTTTAAAATTTTTTAAAACGTCAAAAAAAAATAAAAACAAAATTTTTTTAATTTTTTTTTATTTTTTAATTTTTTACCTATTTTTTTTAAAAAAAATTAAAAAATTTTTTAAAAAACAATATTTTTAAAAGAATATTTTATATTATTTTGAAAAATTTTTGAAACATTAAAACCCCAAAAAAATTCTAAAATCGATTTTAAGGGATATTTGGGGGGGTTTTTGAGCGGTTTGATGCTTTTCTGGCAAAAATCATTTTTTTGCTAAAATACTTAGATTTTTACACTTTTAAAAAAATTTTTTTGCAATTTAAAAATTTTTGGGGAAAAATAAGCAAAAAATTTTTTGATTTTTTTTTTTGGAAGCTTACTTAAAAGGTATATTTTATCTAAAAAAAAAGTTTTTTTTAAAAACCTTTTTAAAAACCTTTTTTTCTTTTTAAAAAAAAAAAAAAAATAAGTTTTTTAGCATTTTTTTTTTTTTTATAAATTATTTACATATTTTTTTAAAAAACCCATTTAAAAAAAATAAAAAACTTTTTTTATAGAATATTTCATATTATTTTTAAAAATACATGAAACATTAAAAAACCAAAAAAAGTGCTAAAATCTTTTTATTGCATATTTCCCCCCCTTTTAGAGCCCCGGGTTTTAGTGTTTTTTTCAAAAATCATTTTTTACCCAAAAAACTTAATTTTTACACTTTTAAATAAATTTTTTCTGGCAAAAATTTATGGGAAA
>WNWK01055068.1:0-11373 GCA_009830355.1 Cherax destructor
GCTGGTTCCTCGTGCTGGTTCTCTGTGTTCTCCGTGACGCTGGTTCCTCGTGACGCTGGTTCCTCTGACGCTGGTTCCGTGACGCTGGTTCCTCCGTGACGCTGGTTCCTCCGTGACGCTGGTTCCTCCGTGACGCTGGTTCCTCCGTGACGTGGTTCCTCGTGACGCTGGTTCCTCCGTGACGCTGGTTCCTCGTGACGCTGGTTCCTCTGTGACGCTGGTTCCTCCGTGACGCTGGTTCCTCGTACGCTGGTTCCTCTGTGACGCTGGTCCTCGTGAGCTGGTTCCTGTGACGCTGTTCCTCCGTGACGCTGGTTCCTCCGTGACGCTGGCTCCTCGTGGCTGGTTCTCGTCGCTGGTCCTGTGCGCTGGTTCCTCTGTACGCTGGTTCCTCGTGACTGGTTCCTCTGGACGTTTCCTCCGTGACGCTGGTTCCTCCGTGACGCTGGTTCCTCGTGACGCTGGTTCCTCTGACGCTGGTTCCCGTGACGCTGGTTCCTTGACGCTGGTTCCTCGTGACGCTGGTTCCTGAGCTGGTCCTCCGTGACGCTGGTTCCTCTGTGACGCTGGTTCCTCTGTGACGCTGGTTCCTCGTACGCTGGTCCTTCCTGTGACGCTGGTTCCTGTGACGCTGGTTCCTGTGACGCTGGTTCCTCCGTGACGCTGGTTCCTCGTGACGCTGGTTCCTCGGACGCTGGTTCCTCCTGACTGGTTCGTGGCTGGTTCCTCTGTGACGCTGGTTCCTCTGGACGCTGGTTCTCCGTGACGCTGGTTCTCGTGACGCTGGTTCCTCTGTGACGCTGGTTCTCTGACGCTGGTTCCTCGTGACGCTGGTTCCTCTGTGACGCTGGTTCCTCCGTGACGCTGGTTCCTGTGACGCTGGTTCCTCGTGACGCTGGTTCCTCGTGACGCTGGTTCCTCTGTGACGTGGTTCCTCTGTGACCTGGTTCCTCTGTGACGCTGGTTCTCCGTGACGCTGGTTCCTCGTGACGCTGGTTCCTCGTGACGCTGGTCCTCCGGACGCTGGTTCCTCGTGACGCTGGTTCCTCCGTGACGCTGGTTCCTCTGTGACGCTGGTTCCTCTGACGCTGGTTCTCCGTGACGCTGGTTCCTCGTGACGCTGGTTCCTCGTGACGCTGGTTCCTCCGTGACGCTGGTTCCTTGTGACGCTGGTTCCTCCGTGACGCTGGTTCCTCCGTGACGCTGGTTCCTCGTCCTTGACGCTGGTTCTCTGTGACGCTGGTTCCTCTGTGACGCTGGTTCCTCTGTGACGCTGGTTCCTCCTGACGCTGGTTCCTCCGTGACGTGGTTCCTCGTGCTGGTTCCTCCGGCGCTGTCTCGTGACGCTGGTTCTCTGTACCTGGTTCCTCTGTGACCTGGTTCCTCGTGCCTGGTTCTCGTGACTGGTTCTCGTGACGCTGTTCCTCTGGACGCTGGTTCTGTGACGCTGGTTCCTCGCGTTCCTCGTGACGCTGGTCCTCCGGAGCTGTCCTTGAGTTCCTCGTGACGTGGTTCCTCCGTGACTGGTTCCTCGTGACGCTGGTTCCTCCGTGACCTGGTTCTCTGGACGCTGGTTCCTCTGACGCTGTTCTCCGTGAGCTGGTTCTCTGACGCTGGTTCTGTGCTGGTTCCTCGTGAGCTGGTTCTCTGACGCTGGTTCCTCTGACGCTGGTTCCTCCTGACCTGGTCCTCTGTGCGCTGGTTCTCTGACGCTGGTTCCTCTTGGCTGGTTCCTGTGACGCTGGTCTCGTGCGCTGGTCCTTAGCTGGTTCCGTACGCTGGTTCCTCGTGACGCTGGTTCTCGTGACCTGGTTCCTCTGTTACTGGTTCTCGGAGCTGGTTCCTCCGTGACGCTGGTTCTCTGTGAGCTGGTTCTCCTGACGCTGGTTCCTGTGACGCTGGTTCCTCGTGACGCTGGTTCTCGTGACTGGTTCCTCGTGACGTGGTTCCTCTGTGACCTGGTTCCCGTGCCTGTTCCTCCGTGACGTGGTTCCTCGTGACGCTGGTTCCTCCTGACGCTGGTTCTCGTACCTGGTTCTCGTGCCTGTTCCTCGTGACGTGGTTCTCGTGACGCTGGTTCCTCGTGACGCTGGTTCCTCCGTGACGCTGGTTCTCGTGACGCTGGTTCCTCCGTGACGCTGGTTCCTCCGTGACGCTGGTCCTCTGTGACGCTGGTTCTCTGTGACGCTGGTTCCTCGTGACGCTGGTTCCTGTGACCTGGTCCTCCGTGACGCTGGTTCCTCTGTGACGCTGGTTCCTCTGTGACGCTGGTTCCTCTTGACGCTGGTTCCTCCGTGACGCTGGTTCCTCTGTGACGCTGGTTCCTCCGTGACGCTGGTTCCTCTGTGACGCTGGTTCTCTGTGACGCTGGTCTCCGTGACGCTGGTTCCTCCTGTGACGCTGGTTCCTCCGTGACGCTGGTTCCTCTGTGACGCTGGTTCCTCTGTGACGCTGGTTCTCTGTGACGCTGGTTCCTCTGTGACGCTGGTTCCTCTGTGACGCTGGTTCCTCTGTGACGCTGGTTCCTCGTGACGCTGGTTCCTCTGTGACGCTGGTTCTTCTGTGACGCTGGCCTTCCTCCTGTGACGCTGGTTCCTCTGTGACGCTGGTTCCTCTGTGACGCTGGTTCTCGTGACGCTGGTTCCTCTGTGACGCTGGTTCCTTCTGTGACGCTGGTTCCTCCGTGACGCTGGTTCCTCCGTGACGCTGGTTCCTCTGTGACGCTGGTTCCTCCGTGACGCTGGTTCTCTGTGACGCTGGTTCCTCTGTGACGCTGGTTCTCTGTGACGCTGGTTCCTCCGTGACGCTGGTTCCTCCGTGACGCTGGTTCCTCTGTGACGCTGGTTCCTCTCTGACGCTGGTTCCTCTGTGACGCTGGTTCCTCTGTGACGCTGGTCCTCCGTGACGCTGGTTCCTCTGTGACGCTGGTTCCTCGTGACGCTGGTTCCTCCGTGACGCTGGTTCCTCTGTGACGCTGGTTCTTCTGTGACGCTGGTTCCTCTGTGACGCTGGTTCCTCCGTGACGCTGGTCTTCTTCTCGGACGCTGGTTCCTCCGTGACGCTGGTTCCTCCGTGACGCTGGTTCCTGTGACGCTGGTTCCTTCGTGACGCTGGTTCTCTTGCGCTGGTTCTGACGCTGGTTCCTCTCGTGATCGCTGGTTCCCCCGTGACGCTGGTTCCTCCGTGACGCTGGTTCCTCCGTGACGCTGGTTCCTCCGTGACGCTGGTTCTCCGTGACGCTGGTTCCTCTGTGACGCTGGTTCCTCTGTGACGCTGGTTCCTCTGTGACGCTGGTTCCTCCGTGACGCTGGTTCTCCGTGACGCTGGTTCCTCTGTGACGCTGGTTCCTCCGTGACGCTGGTCTCCGTGACGCTGGCTTGACGCTGGTTCCTCCGTGACGCTGGTTCCTCCGTGACGCTGGTTCCTCCGTGACGCTGGTTCCTCCGTGACGCTGGTTCCTCCGTGACGCTGGTTCCTCCGTGACGCTGGTTCCTCCGTGACGCTGGTTCCTCCGTGACGCTGGTTCCTCCGTGACGCTGGTTCCTCCGTGACGCTGGTTCCTCCGTGACGCTGGTTCCTCCGTGACGCTGGTTCCTCCGTGACGCTGGTTCCTCCGTGACGCTGGTTCCTCCGTGACGCTGGTTCCTCCGTGACGCTGGTTCCTCCGTGACGCTGGTTCCTCCGTGACGCTGGTTCCTCTGTGACGCTGGTTCCTCTGTGACGCTGGTTCCTCCGTGACGCTGGTTCCTCCGTGACGCTGGTTCCTCCGTGACGCTGATTCCTCCGTGACGCTGGTTCCTCCGTGACGCTGGTTCCTCTGTGACGCTGGTTCCTCCGTGACGCTGGTTCCTCCGTGACGCTGGTTCCTCCGTGACGCTGGTTCCTCCGTGACGCTGGTTCCTCCGTGACGCTGGTTCCTCCGTGACGCTGGTTCCTCCGTGACGCTGGTTCCTCCACTTCCTCGAAATTTATAGAAGAATCAACTCAGCGTCACAGTTTTACACACATTATTATCCATTTATATTTATATATTCTACATACGGAAAATGATGGACATTTTCCACACTAACCTACCCTTACCTAACCTATATAACCTATCCTAACCTACCCTTACTTAACCTAATATAACCTATCCTAACCTAACCAAACCTTAGTAATCTAACATAATCTATCCTAGCCTTACCTTAACTAATCTATCCTAGCCTTACCTTAACTAACCTATCCTAACCTATAAAATATTCTAACCTAAAATTACCCAACGTAACCTATCTACCCAACCTAACCTATCCTAACCAAACCTAACCTAAACCAACCTAACATAACCTAACTAGCTCACCCTTATAGCAGTGTGCAAATTAATTGGGGCAGGAGTGAATTATCTTATATGCTTTAGTCTCCGGCTTAATTAAAGTAGTTTGGGTCGTTTTCTCTTCAGAAGAGTTTGCTACCAACTTCTGGAAACAATTAAGCTGTGGTATTACCTTGCGACTCTCGTCAGTGCTACAACAGCTGTTGTTCTGTAACGCTAGTCCTCCAAGCGTCCTCCGTCACTGAATATAGTTTCGCCAAATTCTCCGTTTGAATTCATGATTACTGCTGAAATTCCTGATGGATGTTACATCTAGGAAGTGATTAATAGTTTGTATTTTCTTGGCATGCAATGATCCACAGGAGGACACACTCACATGTATTCATATACGCAACCTACATGTACAGCAACACATACAATTCTCTGTATCACACATATGTCTACATAAATCAGTGCCAAAATACACCAACATGTATTCGAATAAGACAAAATGTTGAGTCCAGCAGACGTTTCTTTCACCAGGACTTAATGTATCAGGGACTGATTTTATGTATCAAGGACTGATAAAGTCTATCAAGACTTTATCTATCAGGTATTAATAAAGTCTCTGGTAGACGATACGTCATCATTATAAATGTCACAAACAGCATATTGCATCTTATTATAATACATACTTCAATGTCCACTATCTTCAATCATTCTAACATATATATATATATATATATGTGTGTGTGTGTGTGTGTGTGTGTGTTTGTGTGTGTGTGTGTGTGTGTGTGTGTGTGTGTGTGTGTGTGTGTGTACTCACCTAGTTGTGGTTGCAGGGGTCGATTCACAGCTCCTGGCCCCGCCTCTTCACTGGCCGCTACTGGGTCACTCTCCCTGCGCCATGAGCTTTATCATACCTCTTCTTAAAGCTATGTATGGAGCCTGCCTCCACTACATCACTTCCCAAACTATTCCACTTCCCGACCACTCTGTGACTGAAGAAATACTTCCTAACATCCCTGTGATTCATCTGAGTCTTCAACTTCCAACTGTGTCCCCTTGTTGCTGTGTCTCATCTCTGGAACATTCTGTCTCTGTCCACTTTGTCAATTCCTCTCAGTATCTTATATGTTGTTATCATGTCCCCCCTATCTCTCCTGTCCTCCAGTGTCGTCAGGTCGATTTCCCTTAACCTCTCCTCGTAGGACATACCCCTTAGCTCCGGAACTAGTCTTGTTGCAAACCTTTGCACTTTCTCGAGCTTCTTCACGTGCTTGGCAAGGTGTGGGTTCCAAACTGGTGCTGCATACTCCAGTATGGGCCTAGCGTACACAGTGTACAGGGTCCTGAACGATTCTTTATTAAGATGTCGGATTGCTGTTCTTAGGTTTGCTAGGCGCCCATATGCTGCAGCAGTTATTTGGTTGATGTGCGCCCCAGGAGATGTACCTGGTGTTATACTCACCCCAAGGTCTTTTTCCTTGATTGAGGTTTGCAGTCTCTGGCCCCCTAGGCTGTACTCCGTCTGCGGTCTTCTTTGCCCTTCCCCAATCTTCATGACTTTGCACTTGGTGGGGTTGAACTCCAGGAGCCAATTGCTGGACCAGGCTTGCAGCCTGTCCAGATCCCTTTGTAGTTCTGCCTGGTCCTCGTCCGACTGAATTCTTCTCATCAACTTCACATCATCTGCAAACAGGGACACTTCGGAGTCTATTCCTTCCGTCATGTCGTTCACAAATACCAGAAACAGCACTGAACCCAGGACTGACCCCTGTGGAACCCCGCTCGTCACCGGCGTGTGTGTGTGTGTGCGTGTGTGTGTGCGTGTGTGTGTGTGTGTGTGTGCGTGTGTGCGTGTTACCAGCTGCCAAAGGAACTTGTCGACAGACACTTGGCCTGTATTGTACGATAAACACTTGGCATGTACGTGTGTTTTGTTGTATGTGTGTGGTGTACGTATGTATGAATATGTATGTATTTATTCATGTTTGTTTAATATATCTGCAATGTGTGTGGTACATGATTGTTTGTTTATGTATTTGCATGTTTGTTTATGTATGTATATATGGAAGTATAAGTTTATGTATGAACGTATGAGTATCTGCATGTACGTGTGTATGTGTGTGTGCGTGATGATGCATGTGTACTCTATGGTGCATGTGTCGAGATTTAAGTGTGTAAAAAAAATATATATATACAAATTTGTGACCTTGTGAACCTCTGATGCCTTGCAAATAATTTCAAAGAAGAAAAAACGATTAATATTGTAAACTTGCATTTGTATGGATATTTTTTAGTTCCAGTGTCAAGACTTGGTCCCTACATTATCAGAAACCCTTGAAGACCCCTAGGTAAACTTGCCAATGGGTTTCCACAAAGAGCTGGAGTAAAGACTCATGGAAACCACCAGAGACCCGAAGGCTGCTTTTCTTCAAGGTTTTCTTTCATAATAAGAGAACGTTGACTCATTCAGTCAGCTTCGAATTTTCAGCTGTAGTGAAATATTACTGTTAAGGTTGATGCAACTATTACCATGTGTTACTGAAATATTACTATGGTAAGTTTGATGCAACTATTACCATGTGTTACTGAAATATTACTGTTAAGGTTGATGCAACTATTACTATGTGTTACTGAAATATTACTATGGTAAGGTTGATGCAACTATTACCATGTGTTACTGAAATATTACTGTTAAGGTTGATGCAACTATTACTATGTGTTACTGAAATATTACTATGGTAAGGTTGATGCAACTATTACTATGTGTTACTGAAATATTACTATGGTAAGGTTGATGCAACTATTACCATGTGTTACTGAAATATTACTATGGTAAGTTTGATGCAACTATTACCATGTGTTACTGAAATATTACTATGGTAAGGTTGATGCAACTATTACTATGTGTTACTGAAATATTACTATGGTAAGGTTGATGCAACTATTACCATGTGTTACTGAAATATTACTATGGTAAGGTTGATGCAACTATTACTATGTGTTACTGAAATATTACTATGGTAAGGTTGATGCAACTATTACCATGTGTTACTGAAATATTACTATGGTAAGGTTGATGCAACTAGTGTCACGTGCAGGTCTCCAGTGTTAGTGAAATAGCTGGAGAGAAAGATATAAAATAGCTTAGCGCAGACTAACAAGAAACATACATATTATTGCAGTAACTGAGACCTGGTTCACTCTGAGAAACACAACATGGCTGCTGAATTCCACGTACAGGGAAATAAATTATTCCACACTGACGGAGTCAACAAGAATCGGGGCGGAGTTGCAAGGTAGGGTAAGAAAAATTCAACTGCAGCATCAGAAACAATACAAAGATGGAAGGAACGCACGCCGAATATGTTTGCTGCAGTTCCTCGAAGGTCCTCACCTAGTTAGTGACTATGGAAAGTTCTTTGGGATGAAATTGCTTAGGCATCTAGAAAATGCTTAGGCAGCTAGCCAAATCGATTGGAGTAATCTGACAGGTAATATAGAGTCTAATAACTTTCTTGAAATTGTCCAGGACTGCTTATCAAAACAGTTTGTGTCAGAAACAACTAGAGGAAATAACCTGTTGGACTCGATTCTGGCAACGATTCTTGAGGTTAATGAAGTGCTTAGAGAAAGTGATCATAAATCATTTCGTTTTAATATCTCATGTAATTACCATGATATAAATGAATGGTTCAGAGAACCGACAAGTTGTTAAATTAGACACATATGCAACACTTGGGTATCTTTATTGAGGAAACGTTTCGCCACACAGTGGCTTCATCAGTCCAATACAAAGAAAAAAGTAGTAATAATAGGAGGAGTTTGAGGTAATCAGTCCCTCGGCCTGGAGTCGATGTGTTCAGTCCATCAATCTTTGTATTGGACTGATGAAGCCACTGTGTGGCGAAACGTTTCATCAATAAAGATACCCAAGTGTTGCATATGTGTCTAATTTAACAATTACCATGATAACAGTAGTAGAGATGAGGTCAACAATTTTCGTGTTGCATATTATATGGAGCTAAGGAATGACTTGAGAAGTTTGGACTGGAGTGACCTGGCTAGGGACTGTCACGAGGGAGACCTGATACAAGGTGATGATGGCTGCCAATACGACTTTTTCCCAAGTACAAGCTAGCCAAGGTGCACATATTCCTAATGGATGACCCTAAATGGATTAGCAAAGCACTCAAACATCCCTTGATTGTAAAGAAAGACATTTACACGAGAATTTAAGGTGAGTCACCTTATTGAACACTATATTCAATTTAAGAGAGAATAAAAAAAACGAAAAAAGTATAAAACGAGGATTAGACATTAAAGTTGCAAGAGAAACAAAGACCAATCGCAATGCTTTCTTTAAGGTATATAGAAATAAGATTCGCGAACACATGAGCCCACGTAAATGTAACTAAAGTTAACTTAATGTTAGTGACAATGAAATGTGTACCATTTTCGACTCTATTTCCTCTCGTTATTTTTTACAGTGAAAGACACCAACGAACTCCAAAAAGGTCCATAATTATACTGGTCAGAATAAAAATAAATTCTACAGTAGTAGCAGTAGTTGTAGTAGTAGTAGAATCCTTGTTTCATGTCCTCAAGTATCTATATAGATTGAAGCCACACAAGTTATCAGACTCTAAAGAAAAACAGAAGAAAAGAAAGCACCATGTGTTTTACTCGTCTACATAAAGTGATTACAATGTACTATTTGCACTGTACAGAATTGTGAAAGTTGTCTCCAAGTGAAGCATTATGTCAATAATGGTTTTCCATTCTGTCTTAGTGTTATTAACAGGTTGTTGGCTTCACAACCACTTCTCCACTCACAGTACTGGAAGGTGTGGGCGCCTTGTTATAAAGGTCTACACTACAGCGGGTCTTACCTATAGATATTTATTTTTATATATCCTTTTTCTGACTAAATGAAACTGATAATGTTGGTTTAGTGTAAATGTGAAGATACCCATCAGAAAGATGTGAATATTTGAAGAAGTGGCAAGTTTGAGTCTCTTGTAGATAAGACAAAGGACATACTTATGTAAATGTCTGAAACAAGATGAAATCAAACGAGAAATAATTATTAAACAGTTGAATACTGTCCTCTTTCAATTTACAATCATACTTTTCTCATCTTTTCAATATTTACAACAAAAATATTCACAATCAATAACACAAACAAAATCGAGGATAAAAATTTAAGCCAAAGTCAGGACTCGATCTCGATCAAAAGAATTCTGGGGTGGATGTGCAGCCTGGCCAGTGTGTCTCTGTTAGGTCTCTGATGCTGTGTTATGTTGTGATGTTGTATGTGTGGAAGTTAGCATATATTAAAATAATGTTGTGTTGTGATGTCGTGATGTGAGTTGCATATATTATAACATTAATGTTGTTTGTGATGTCGTGATGTATGGAAGTTACCATATTATAACATTAATGTTGTGTTTGATGTACGGTGATGTGGGAAATTAGTTTTTAACATTAATGTTTGTTGTGATGTCAGTGATGTGGAAGTTAATTATTAAACATTAATTTTGTTTGATGTACAGTGATGTGTGGGTGTTGGTTGTATTACAACTATTAATGTTGTGTTTGGGTGTACCGTGATGTGTGGATGTTAGTTGTATTAAACATTAATGTTGTTTTTGGATGTACCGTGATGTGTTAAAAATTATTTTTTTCATCCCGTTTTTGGTGACTTTTTATTATTGTTCATACCCCCCTTGGGCGGAGTTAAAAAAATTGCCAGCTAAAAAAAAAGTAATTTTAATTTGTCACATTGAAATATTACCCCTTTTTAGCCTTTAGAAATGAACTGTTTACCGGATTTTTACCCGTTTTTTATTTCCCTTCACAACACGAGACACTTGTTTCCTTTTTGTTTACCACTGTTGGGTTTTGTCATTTAGCACCACTAGAGCACTTCTACCAGTGATGTGTTTACCACTGTTGGGGATTGTCCGTCACCCCCACCAGATCACTGTACTACCACACTGTTCTAACCCTGCATCCCCCCCCCTTTTCTATACTTTTTATTACCTAAACATCCGCTGGGGCTGCTCATAATTCATCAGAAGAACATCATTCCCCCATATCCATAAAATTGAGCATTAGCAGTGTTACCACAACCCCCTCTCGTCATGTACCCTTGCAAAAAAAATTCCACCCCTTTTTAAACCCCTTCTTCTTAATCCCGGATCCAGGTTTTAATTCCCCAAATCTCGGTCTCAAGACCGGTTCCAAGTCCAAATTTTGGTCTTAAAACCTACTCACAGTTCATTGGTCTCAGACCTCAGTGTTACCAAATGCAAGCAAAACAAAACTTTTTTTGTTTGTGAAGGGATCTAGCGTTGTGCTAGACGTGGACACAAATCCCCCGTTTATAATGTTGAAATAAGACCCCAGGTGCAGAAGAAGATTTCACTGTCAAAAATTTTTGTCTTTGCAGGTTTATATCAAATCAATGCAATGGATGGAAGCCCAGACCGCTAAACTTCCCTGGCTTTAATAATGTTCAGGGGACTTTGTAAATGGGCGTCGGACCGAAACGTCGTCGTAAACTCCTCTCTCCTATGTACGGGTTATGTTATTGTTCCAGTCACAATTTTGTCTTTCTGTTATTTAAAAATTTCGCAAACTCCCCAGTTAACATTTTGTTATTCACATATATGGGTCACCACCTCACCTGCAGTTCTCACTCCGTCTATATTTCCTCAGCTTGCTAGATTTTTTCCTTCCTCACTCAGTCTCCTTACCTTGCAAAAATTATATATTTTTATGCCCAAAAACGATTAATAAAAAAAATTGAAATTTGGGAAAGGGAAAAACACGTGGATTATGTTTCTTAAAGTGGTCAACAAAAAATGGGAATACCGTGGGTACAATAATTCACAATTAGTCCCAAAAATTAGAACCTAGAACCGCATAATTTTTCCCCTTTTCCCCTTTATAAAGAACAAACCTAAACACGAATAAGTTTTCTTCTACAGAAGATCGTAGTGAAACTTTTTAAGGGAAAAATCAGTCACTTGTACTTATAATTTTAAAAAGCAAATTTATTTTATTACACCCTT
>WNWK01055069.1:0-11373 GCA_009830355.1 Cherax destructor
CAATTTCAAAATAGGGTCCAGAGCAAACAAGGCAGACATTCCTGGCACTAAAATAACATGTTCTCTGTTCATTAGCCACGTCTCCAGGCCCCTCTTACATTACTTTTGCTTTCCATTTTGAATTTTTATTCTCACACAAAAATAGAAGATTTACTGTTTTGTATACAACTGCATCATTGTAAAAATGGTATAAATAATATCAGAGCACGTGTGCATGAATATAAAATCGAACATTTTCGCTACTTTGAGCTATATTTCAAGGTACTTGTCATTGTCATACCAATCAAAATTATCTCTATTTCTGTAATATATCTTCCATTCTATCAAATGAGACCAAGAAAACGAGAATACATCAATAAATACCATACAAAAATCGACTGCAAAGTTGCTGTTTTAATCGAAAAAAACGGTCAGTTCTTTTTTCTCATTATGCAGTGTGTGCTGCAGGATTCTTTGTATACTGCGCACACTGACCACACAGACCCATTCTTTCATTTGTATGCCTACCAGACGTTTTCTGCCTAAATTGAAGCCGCTAGAATTTGGGCGTACTAGTACGGCACCAACCCCTGCTCGTAAAACGTACTAGTACGGCACCGACCCCGAAAGGGTTAAAGGCCTAGCTCCTGGAACGGATTACGGCCGCTAACCGAGGGTCCACTGTACCAGCAAGGAGTTCAGAAAAGTGTATCAGCTTAGGCTGAGACCCAAATAAGAGATCACTTGGACAATGAAATATGGATCCTGGGCTACAACATATACAGGTGTGACAGAGTGAACAGGCAAAAAGGGGAGGTTGGCCTGTATATCACAGAGGCACTTATATGTTCAGAACTACTAAATGCCTCAAATGATGTAGTTGAAGTATTAGCAATAAAGATCGAGACTCAAAGCCTGGTCATCCTGGTTGTATACAAGCCTCCGGATGCAACGTCCCAACAATTCCAGGAACAGCTTCTGAAAATTGACCACTGTCTGGAAAATCTTCCAGCTCCTGCCCCCAACATCTTGCTCCTGGGGGATTTCAACCTAAGGCACCTAAAATGGAGGAACATTGCAAACAATGTGGTAGCAGAGATAACACCAGGAGGCAGCTCAGATGAAAACTCGCACACACATGAACTTTTAAATCTCTGCACCAAATTCACCTTAAACCAGCAAATAGTAGAGCCCACAAGATTAGAGAATACGCTGGACCTCATCTTCACCAACAATGATGATCTGATACGAAATGTCATCATATCAAAAACAATATACAGTGGTACCTCGAGTTACGATATTTTTTCGTTCAAGAATGCTGTTCAAGTGCCATTACCAAATGAATTTATCCCCATAAGGAATAATGTAAAATAGACTAGTCCTTTTACACCCCCAAAAATATACTTACAAAAGCATTTAAAAAAATAAACTTACATAAAAGGGCGATTTTGGGGACCATCGTAACTCAAGGTACCACTGTACTCAGATCACAACATAATAGAGGTCCAGACATGCATGCGGGGAGCCCCAGATCAACAAAATGTGAACAGCCGCTACGAAGCCTTCTCCAAATTCAACTTCAATAACAAAAACATAAGGTGGGACCAAGTAAACCAAGTCCTAAATGATATAAACTGGGAAGATAGCCTAAGCATCACAGATCCTAACCTATGTCTAGAACAAATTAACTCTGTGGCACTTGAGGTTTGCTCAAGGCAAATTCCCTTAAGGAAAAGGAGAAGATGCAAACTAGAAAGAGAGAGGCGCTCCCTATACAGGCGAAGGCAAAGAATAACGTAGCGGCTACAAGAGGCCAATATGTCTGAAATACGAAGGGAGACACTAGTCAGAGAAATAGCAAACATCGAATTAAAACTAAAGGAATCTTACAGGAATCAAGAAACGCGGGAAGAACTAAAAGCCATAAATGAAATTGAAAGAAACCCAAAGTATTTCTTTTCTTATGCAAAATCAAAGTCGAGAACAACAACCAGTATTGGGCCCCTACTTAAACGGGATGGGTCCTACACAGATGACTGCAAGGAAATGAGTGAGTTACTTAAAGTCCCAATATGACTCAGTTTTTAGCGAGCCGCTAACCAGACTGAAAATCGAAGACCTAAATGAATTTTTTATGAGAGTGCCACAGAACTTGACAGACGCATGCCTATCTGACATCACCTTGACGCCAAATGACTTCAAAAAGGCAATAAATGACATGCCCATGCACTCCGCTCCAGGCCCAGACTCATGGAACTCCGTGTTCATCAAGAACTGCAAGAAGCCCCTATCACGTGCTTTTAACATCCTATGGAGAGGGAGCATGGACACTGGGGTCGTCCCGCAGTTACTAAAAACAGCAGACATAGCCCCACTCCACAAAGGGGGCAGTAAAGCAATAGCAAAGAACTACAGACCAATAGCGCTAATGTCCCATATCATAAAAATTTTTGAAAGGGTTCTAAGCAAGATCGCCACTCATCTTGATACCCATCAATTGCACAACCCAGGGCAGCATGGGTTTAGAGCAGGTCGCTCCTGTCTGTCCCAACTACTGGACAACTACGACAAGTTCCTGGATGCTCTAGAAGACAAATAGAATGCAGATGTTATATACACAGACTTTGCAAAAGCCTTTGATAAGTGTGACCATTGTGTCATAGCACACAAAATGCATGATAAAGGAATAACAGGAAAAGTTGGTAGATCTATAATTTTCTAACAAGTAGAACACAAAGAGTAGTAGTCAACAGAGTAAAGTCTGAGGCAGCTACTGTGAAAAGCTCTGTTCCACAAGGCACAGTACTCGCTCCCATCCTGTTCCTCATCCTCATATCGGACATAGACAGGGATACAAGCCACAATGCCGTGTCTTCCTTTGCAGATGACACCCGAATCTGTATGACAGTGTCCACCGTTGAAGACACTGCAAGACTCCAAGCAGACATAAACCAAATCTTTAAATGGGCTGCAGAAAATAATATGAAGTTCAATGATGAGAAATTTCAATTACTCAGATACGGAAAATGTGAGGAAATTAAAATCTCATCGGAGTACAAAACTAATTCCAACCACACAATAGAGCGAAAAATTAATGTCAAAGACCTGGGAGTGATCATGTCAGAGGATCTCACCTTCAAGGACCATAACACCGTAGCAATTGCATCTGCTAGAAAAATGACAGGATGGATAATGAGAACCTTCAAAACCAGGGATGCCAAGCCCATGTTGACACTTTACAGATCGCTTGTTCTATCTAGGCTGGAATATTGCTGCACACTAACTGCACCTTTCAAGGCAGGTGAAATTGCTGACCTTGAAAATGTGCAGAGAACCTTCATGGCACGCATAACTGCGATAAACCACCTCAATTACTGGGAACGCTTGAAGTTCCTAAACCTGTACTCTCTAGAACGCAGTCGGGAGAGATACATTATTATATACACGTGGAAAATTCTTGAGGGACTAATACCAAACTTGCACACGAGAATCACTCCCTACGAAAGCAAAAGACTCCGCAGGCGATGTAATATCTCCCGTGAAAAGCAGGGGTGCCACTAGCACATTAAGGGACAACACAATAAGTGTCAGGGGCCCAAGATTGTTCAACTGCCTCCCAGCATACATCAGGGGGATTACCAACAAACCCCTGGCTGTCTTCAAGCAGGCACTGGACAGGCACCTAAAGTCGGTACCTGACCAGCCAGGCTGTGGTTCGTACGTTGGACTGTGTGCGGCCAGCAGTAACAGCCTGGTTGATCAGGCTCTGGTCCAACATGAGGCCTGGTCACAGACCGGGCTGCAGGGGCATTGACCCCTGGAATTCTCTCCAGGTAAACTCCAGGTTAGGTGTCAAGAACATCGACACGTCCCGATTCCATCTGTAAAAATTAGCTGTTGCAACGTAGTCTTATTTGTCTATTTTTATTCTTCATTTTTATTCACGATATGGTTTGTTTGCTATTCATGTTTAAGTTTTTATTTCATAAATCTTTCTATTCAATAAAGTGCTTATTTTTTATGTTATTTTTGTCTTTTTCTATTCTTTGTAATTTTCCTAAGGAGGAAGCAGCCTTTGTTCATCTTGGGGTGCAAGATTGAACCGAGTCTTGAGTATAGCTTTCACAGTAGTGGCATACACAGTGTTGTAAGTCATGGTGAGGCAGCAAGTTCAGACAAATGTGCAGCTGAAAAATATGTTCAGGAATTTAACCCTTTCAGGATCGTGACCCCCGAACCTTAATTCGTTTTTAGGGTCGAAACATTTTCGGGGAAAAAAAAAATATTTTTTATGAAATGATAGAGCATCTTTTTCCAATCATAATGACACAAAAAGTATGAAATTTGGTGAAAAACTAACGGAATTATGCTCTTGCAAAGTTAGCAGTATCTACGATATTTACGCATCGGCGATTTCGCCCACTTTGAGCCCTATTTTCGGCCAATTCCAATGTCTCAGTCTACTAAAATTATAGCTATTTTTCTAGAATTCCATTTCTTCTATCGATTGAGTACAAGAAACTGCCAATTTACTGATTTCAACTACCCAATAAAGTGGTCAGATTTTGGCAATTTGGCCACTTTCACACAAATTTCAAAAGATGCCAATTTCAAAATAGGGTCCAGAATAAACAACAGACATTCCTGGCAATAAAATAACATTTTATCTGTTCATTAGTCACCTCTCCAAGCACCTCTTACATTACTTTTGCTTTCCATTTTGAATTTTTCTCACAAAAAAATAGAAGATTTTCTGTTATGGATACTACTGCATCATTGTAAAAACGGTATAAATAATATCAGCTCACTTGTACAAGAATATTAGATTCGTCAGGTGGTGTGTATTGGACGCGTGGCGTGATTTGTTTACTCTTGAACATCGGCAAAAATGGAACATTTTCGCTACTCTGCGCTCAATTTCAAGGTACTACTTGTCATCGTGAAGCCAATCAAAATTCTCCATTTCTGTAATATATCTTCCATTCTATCAAATGAGACCAACGAAACGAGAATACAACAATAAATACCTTACGAAAATAGACTGTAAAGTCGCTGTTTTAAACCAAAAACACGGTCAGAGTTTTTTTCTCCTCATTATGCACTGTGCTGCAGGACTTTTTTATACTGCGCACACTGACCGCACAGACCCATTCTCTCACATCTAGGCCTACCAGCCTTTTCCCGCTTGATCTGAGGGCGCTAGAATTTATGCGTACTAGTACGTCAAACACCCTGGTGCGTAAGACGTGCTAGTACGTCAAAAACCCTGAAAGGGTTAAAATGTACATAGAGGCTGAACAATTCCAACCCCAACAAGTGTTCAATTGTGACGAAACAAGCCTGTTTTGGAAGAAAATGCCAAACAGGACCTACATCACGCAGGAGGAAAAGGCACTGCCAGGACACAAGCCTATGAAAGACAGGCTAACTCTCTTGTTGTGTGGTAATGCTAGTGGGGATTTCAAAGTGAATCCTTTACTGGTTTATCACTCTGAAAATCCCAGTGTGTTCAAGAAAAACAATGTCGTCAAGAACAGATTGTGTGTGATGTGGGAAGCTAATAATAAGGCATGAGTCACAAGGCAAATTTTCAAAGAGTGGGTTAATGATGTGTTTGGCCCAAGCATGAAAAAATACCTCCTGGAATGTAAATTGCCACTCAAGTGCCTCCTGGTACTGGACAATGCTCCTGCACATCCTCCAGACTTATAAGACCAAGTGTTTAGGGACTTCAGTTTCATCACAGTGAAGTTCTTGCTGCCTAACACCACTCCTCTCCTCCAGCCCATGGACCAGCAGGTCATTTCTAACTTCAAAAAACTGTACACCAAAGCAGTGTTTCAAAAGTGCTTTGAAGTGACCTCGGACACTCGGTTGACCCTAAGAGAGTTCTGGAGGAATCACTTCACTATCCTCCATTGCATAAACCTTATAGATAAGGCTTGGGAGGGAGTGACTTCCAGGACTTTGAACTCTGCTTGGAGAAAATTGTGGCCAGATTGTGTCCAAGTGAGGGATTTTGAAGGGTTTGAGGCTGACCCTGACCTTGCCAACCCTCTGCCTGTTGTGGACTCTATTGTGGCATTGGGGAAGTTGGTGGAGGACCACAGGGAAGAGATGGAAGAGCTTCATCTGCAACAGCATCAGACCACAGTTGAGGAACTTGCTTCAGAAAAGGAGGAGGAAGAAGGAGTGAAGGAGGTGCCTTCTTTAGTGATTAAGGACATTTGTGCAAAGTGGAATAAGGTGCAAAGTTTTGTCGAGAAATACCACCCTGACCAAGCTGAAACAAGCCATATCTGCAACATGCTTAGTGACAAAACCTTGTCCCACTTCAGGGAAATCATAAAGAGACCAGAAACAGAGCACTCTGGACAGATATGTTGTGCGACAGGGGTCCAGTGACTCTCAAGCTGGTCCTAGTGGCATTAAAAAACAAAGAAGGGAAGTAACCCTAGAGAGGGCTTTGCTACCTGAAGTCCTTATGGAGGGGGATTCCCCTTCCAAACAATAACTCCTCCCTCTTTCCTCCTCCCTATCTTCCAGAAGCCAGCATTAGTCTTCAATAAAGGTATGTAATACTGATTTAATTGTTAAAAAAATTTTTTTGTAAATATTTTTGTCTGGAACAGATTAATTGTAGTTACATTAATTTCGTAAGGGGAATATTATTTCACTTATTGGCCATTTCACTTTTAGGCCGACCTTCTGGAACAGATTACGGCCGATAAGCGAGGGTCCACTGAATATGCATTTTATCGCTCTGGGGGCACTTTAACCCTTTCAGGGTCCAAGCCATAGATCTATGCATTGTCCACAGGGTCCAAAAATTTAAAGAAAAAAATTGTATTTTTTCATATGAAATGGTAGAGAATCTTTTTCTGAAGGCAATAAAACAAAAAGTAAGAAATTTGGTGGAAAACTGACAAAATTACATTATCGCAATTTTAACTGTGTCAGCAATATTTACATAGACGATTTTGCCCACTTTGACTCCTATTTTAGGCCAATTACATTATTCCAGTTGACCAAATTCTTAGCTATTTCATTAGTATTACTTCTATTTTATCGATTGAGCACAAGAAACTGCCCAATCAACTATTTCAAATAGCCAATAAAGTGATCAGAAATTGGTAATTTACTCAATTTCACACAAAGTTCAAAATATTTCAATTTCAAAACAGTGCCCAGAATAAACAATGCAGACATTCCTGGCACTAAAATAACATTTCCTCTGTTTATTAATTACATTTCCAGGCTTTACAGATGAATTCCATTTTGATTTTTTATTTATATAAAGAATTTTTATTCACACCAAAAAATAGATGAATTATTCTTATACAATATTGTAATAATTGTATAAACACTATCAGTGCATTTGTAAATGTATATTAGACCCACCAGTTGACATGTATTGGTCGCATGATGTGATTTTTTTACTCTTGAAAATCAGCAAAAATCAAACATTTCTGCTACTTTGAGCTCAATTAGAAGCTATTTTCAGTCCTAAAACCAATCAAAATCATCTCTATTTCTGTGATATATCTTCCATTCTATCGAATGAGACCAAGAAACCGAGAATACAACCATAAAAACCACATGAAAATACACCACAAAGTTGCTGTTTTAATCGAAAAACACAATCGCAGTTTTTTTTCTCTCATTATGCACTGCATGCTTCAGGATTTACTTTATATGGTGCACATTTACCACATAGATGCATTCTCTCATATCTAGGCCCTAATTTATCGAACACAGCTTATCTGAGTGAGCTGAGCTCATGGCGTAGATCTACGGTTTGGACCCTGTGGACAATAAGTAGATCTACGGCTTGGACCCTGAAAAAATTAAATGTTGCACTGTAGTATATTATGTGTGGGTGGGGTGTCCTGGCTGGCTACAATACCTCCTACACCTGATTTTTTACCTCTCACCCTACATTAAGACTACAAATATTTTAAGGTAAGTAATGAATGTACTGTATGTGTATTTTACTTGTTATTGTTTTTAATGCCTAGTTCTATTGCTAACTTAATATATGTTAATGCAAACTTCTTATCTGGCATTTATATGCATTTATAAGTGGAAAAAAATGGCGTTCTGCTTTCCGGTAGTAGCATGGAACCTAACCTGTAGCAGTATGTCACTGATGTCAGATAGGACTGTATACTTTGTACATGTAGAAATAAATATTATTATTATGTACTGATTATTCTAACTTTGCATTTAAAGTAAGAGCCTTATGACTTCTCTTGATCACAACTACCTTTAGATGCCATTGTAAGACAAAAATAATTCATACATGTAATAACTTTTAAAACACTTCAAACCTTGGAAAGATTCTAAATAGAATCGAGAGACACACGGAGCTCAGAGAGGATGTAAACAAACAGAGAAAGAAAATGAGGCTTGGATACCCAGCTGGAAGTGTCAGGCTGTGATAGCAAATCAGGAACCGTAAGAAACCAATTTTTGGGTATACAGTAATTTCAAATTTCTGTGTTAACGAAGCACCGTAAACCAGGACCCTCCAGTATATATACCTGGAGTGGGTTTCGGGGGTCAACACCCCCACGGCCAAGTCTGTGACCAGGCCTCATGGTGGATCAGGGCTTGATCAACCAGGCTGTTACTGTTGACCACACATAAACCGATGTACAAACCACAGTCCGGCTGATCAGGTAATGACTTTAGATGCCCGTCCAGTGCCCTCTTGAAGACAGTTAGGGATCTATTGGTAATCCCCCTTATGTATGCTGGGAGGCAGTTGAACAGCCTTGGGCCCCAGACACTTATTGTGATGTCTTTTCATTGGGGGATGTTACATCATCTGCTGAGGCTTTTGCTTTTATAGGGAGTAATTTTCATGTGCGAATTTGGTACTAATTCCTCTAGGATTTCCAAAGTGTACATAATCATGCATTTCTCCCGCCTGCATTCCAGGGAGTACAGGTCAAAGAACTTCAAATATTCCCAGTAATTTAGGTGTTTTATCACACTTATGTCTGCTATGAAGGTTCTCTACATTTTCTAGGTCAGCAATTTCACCTGCCTTGAAAAGTGCCATTAGTGTGAAGCAATATTCCAACCTAGATAGAACAAGCGACCTGAAGAGTGTCATCATGGGCTTGGCATCCCTAGTTTTGAAAGTTCTCATAATCCATCCTGTCATTTTTCTAGCAGATGCAATTGATACAATGCTGTGGTCTTTGAAAGCAAGATCCTCTGACATTATCACTACCAGGTCTTTTACATAGTTTTTCGTTCTATTGTGTGACTGGAATTTGTTTTATACGTACATGTACTCCGATATAGTTTTAATTTCCTCACGTTTTTCCATACTGGAGTAATTGAAATTTCTCATCATTGAACTTCATATTGTTTTCTGCGGCCAATTTAAAGATTTGGTTGATGTCCGCCTGGAGTCTTGTAGTGTCTTCAATGAAGGACACTGTCATGCAAATTCAGGTGTCATCTGCAAAGGAAGACACGATGCTGTGGCTTACATCCTAGTCTATGTCAGATATGAGGATCGGGAACAGGATAAGGGCAAGTACTGTGCCGTGTGGAACAGAGCTTTTTACAGTAGCCGCCTCAGACTTTACTCTGTTTACTACTACTCTTTGTGTTCTATTTGTTAGGAAATTATAGATCCATCTACCAACTTTACCGGTTATTCCTTTATTCCTGCTGTTGTGAATGGCTGTGTATCCCTGTAGTGTATAAATGTCTGTTGTGTCTTGCTTAAGCCAGGTTTCACTAGGTATAATAAGAGATTAATCTGGAGATGGTTGAATTTAAAGAATCTAGGACAGACAGGTCATCATAGTACAGTGAACCCCCGAGTTTCAGTCATAATTCATTTCAGAAGGCTGTTCAAGTGCCATTACCAAACGAATTTGTTCCCATAAGGAATAATGTAAAGTAGGTTAGTCCGTTTCAGACCCCCAAAAATACACTTACAAAAGCACTTAAAATAATACACTTGCATAACTGTTTGAGTTTTGAGGTGATCGAAACTCGGGGGTCCACTGTAGTTACTCAGGGCTCTAATGTTGTAGTTGAAGACTGATATAATCCTGGCATTGCTGAGGACAGTTTATGATTGGTTTGCTCTGTAGTATACAGTTACTTTCAGGTAAGTATTGGTTAGGATTTAGATTATATAGGAGATTTAAATTAGGGTTGATGTCAGCATTCATGAAATATGGGGCGAGGATTAGGTATGAAGTGGATAAGGTAGAGATATCAGTATGACGTACTTAGATGGTATGAACATTTTTATATTACTATTGAAGTCTGCAATAATTGCAACTTGTAAGATAGGATAAGTAATGGTTTTAGTTAAAAAAATAAAAAGATAAAATAAAAAGGCACAAGGTAATATAATATACTCTGAAGTGGTGAACAGGATAAAAATGGAACAGGATTTATCTGTAACAACGAATTATGATAGATAACTGGTCTACCAAATGGTATATAGTAAACAATGTGTAGTGAATAAAAATAATAGATTAGTCAAAATAATAAGAAACAATGGTGTTAAGTAGTAAAGTAAAGTAAATTTTATTTCTTTGCAGATTGCAGATTACATAGGTATTGGTGATTACAATGTAAATTGAGTGCAAGGAGGGCCACTGACATGCCATGGCATTAGGGGCAGCTTAATCTAGTAACTTAAGGACTATGTACTTAATATTAGAGAAATTTATTGAGTTTTTTCTAGTTAAAAATTGTTTTCAAAATTACAATATGATGAAATTGTACTGTTTAAATTATTATATGATGATATTAGATTGTTACAGGTGTTTAGATTCTCGAATGGTAATATTGAATTGAGATTATCTTAAGGAAAATAACATTGAGCATTTTTGACAAAATAATATAGTATTTAGCTTTGATTGGGTAAGGGGGGAACATAATAGTAACTATTATTAAAAATTTGGGGTTTTTATAGGAAAGTAATAATGAGCATTTTTTAAAGTAGTTTATAATGATCATTTAGTTTTGGGGGGGGTAGGTGGTTTTTTTAGTTAAGTCTTAAATTGATTTTCCCGACAAGATTATCTTAATATTTATTGGTAATGAATTCCAGATTCTAGGGGGCCCCTTTTTGCATAGGTTTTTTTATAGGTTGATATGAACACGAGGTATATCAAAAAAAAATCTGTGTCTTGTGTTGTGGTCATGGGTCCCTTTTAAAATTGGTGAGGGGGAATTTTGAGCGGAGGGTTTATATTAGGGGGGTAAAGTTTTATATATGTAGTAGGCACAAGAGTAAGTATGAATGTTCTTTACGGTGAGTAGTTTTTGACTTTTGAATATTGGTGGGGTATGCTGTCTAGGGGGAAAATTTTTTATCATTCTGACTGCGGCCCTTTTTTGTATTATGAG
>WNWK01055070.1:0-11373 GCA_009830355.1 Cherax destructor
GGGAATTTAGAATCTAAAAATTTTTTAAAAGTTGTTCGGGTTTGATTTAAGCATTTTTGTGACAGAACCTCAAGGGAAAATAACCTTTTGACTTGGTTCTAAAAGAAGGAAACCCTTGTTAATAATTTAGAAATTACAGAGGAACTCCCGCGACCACAAGTCAATTATTTAGCATTGAATGGATGGATAGAGGGATAATTCAGTAACAGCCCCGATTTCGCTTACAGATTAAAGGGCTTAGAAACACTTATCAACTGTGGACTGGGGAAACAAAGAAGCTATCAATATGACAGTTTTTTAACACTAAAACGCTGCCCAAAAAACATTTATTCCTTTAAAAAAATTAGATCAAGTAAAATAAAAATGGATGAAAATGGCTCAAATATTTTTTAGGCAGAAGAAAGGAATTTATGGCGCTTAATAGATGGGGGTCATTTATAAATCAGTATACTGACATTAAGAGGGACAAAAAAAGGGGTATACAAAAGCTAAAGGGATTTGAAATTAAAGTTGCTGGGGTTTTAAAAAACAACCCCAATTTTTTTCCAGGTTTATAGAACAAAGTTGGGGAAAGATGGCCCCTTAAAAATAACTTGGGATTTTTGACAAGGAGAATGATATGTGCTCTTTTTAAAAATTTATGTTATTCGGTTTCACACAGGAGCATAAAAATACCCCAGTAATTTTTTTTTGAGCCCCTGACGAAGATAAAATGAAATACCAGTCACTAGTGAAAGTTAGAAACAAGAGACTTCAAACAAAAAAAACCCGGGTCCGATGTGTTTTTTGAAGGGTTTTAAGGGAATGCAAATGGAATTTGTGAACCAATATCTAACATTTTATCTTATCTTTTCGCATGGTAGTGTCGATATGTGGAAGATGGCTAATGTAATTCCTTTTTTTAAAAGGGGGGGAAAAGTCACTACCATCAAATTACCCCCAATCCCTGACCTCGATTGTGGGGAAAATTTTTCTGGTCAATTATAGCTGATATTATTGGAAGCCATTTAGATAACCATACTTTGATTAAAAATACCAGCATGGATTCACGATTTTCCCCCTTTATATAATTTTTTAAACCCTTCTTTAGTAAAGCTTTTGAGGCTGTTATCACATAAAAATTTTGATATTTTTTTATTTAGATTTTAGTAAGGTTTTTGATAGAGTACCGTCCCGAGACTGTTAAAGAAAGTGGCAGCTCATGGCATTGGGGAAAAAGGCGAATGATTCAGTCATGGTCACCAATAGAAACGAAGTTAATAAATGGGGTTAAACCCAGTGGGGATCTAAAACAGTGGTGTTCCACAGGCCCGTTGTTTTTTTAAAATTTTTCAATGCCCTTTATAGGGAAATTACTAGTTTTGAGCAAATTCGCCGATGACACAAAGATGGTAGGATAATTGATTCTCGAGATGTCAGGGAACTTAGGAGGATTTAGACAGACTCAATTCCTTCAGAAAAGTGGCAGATGCAGTTCAATGAGATAAATGCAAGGTTCTGAACTCGGGATGTCCCTAACCCAAGACTTATAAGTTAAATAACGAGAACTTAGCCCTACAGATTTGGGGACTTGGGGTTATGGTGCAGCAACCTTAAACCAAGACAGAATGCCTAAGCGATAATAAACAAACAGATTACTGGGATTTATATAAGAAATGAAAACAACAGAAATAGAGGTTATATTACAGCTTTTTCATATTATAAGACCTCACCTAGATTACGCAGCTCAGTTCTGGGCTTCATATTACAGAATGGATATTAATTGTTGAAAACATTCAGCGGAATACTAAATTAATACATAGCATTAGAAATCTGTTGAAGAAAGATTGAAGACCCCAAAATTACTTTCACTTGTAAGACGAAGAATGAGGGGACAATCGAGGTATAAAATGGAAATAGGTATTAACAAAGGGGGTATAAATAAGGGCGAGAATATCTCCAAAGAGAACCCCAAAAAGGTTCAAAATTTGATAAGTTTAGTTTAGAAAGGATATGGGAAAGTATTGGTTTGGAAATAGGGTAGTTGATGAGTGAAACAGTCTGCCTAGTAGGGTTATTGAAGTTGATATGGGTAGTTTCAAATTTGGGGTTGGGTAAAATTTATGAGTGAGGGGGGTTGGATTTGGGGGGAATTGCATGATATATATAAATCAAAGCTTATTTCTTGGGTAGTGTGGAAACTTTTTGGCCTAAGTTCCACGGGGTAAGTGACCTAAGGGCCAAACATCCAGGATCGGCCCCGGAGTTCAGGAACCCACACCCCAACCAAAACAACATTCGAGGAAAAAGGGAACAATTGTGTACATTTTAATTGATGATTTATTCTCCTAGGAACACAAAAGTTTGACAGTTAGAAATAATATGGGATTTTTGGGGAGGCAACGTTAGATATTAATAATGTAGCTCTAGCCCCCTAACATATGTAGTTTAAAGCCTGAATAGCAAGTATTGGGTTATGTTAGCTAAAAGAACTGGCAGCCCACACTTGAATCTAGGCAGTGTGGTACTCACGCACGTGACCTGTGCTTACCAGACTGGACATCCCCCCTGAGAACACGTGCGGAAAAAACAGCCCCCCACGTGACTTAACCCTGCCCGGGGGGGCCCTGTAGGAGAGATCCTGAAGTACCACGGATATCTCCCCCCACCCAGACCTATTGCAGTAAGATAGACTTTCTTTCTCTCATTCGGCCAGTTTTCTGGGGAAACTTAGTGGGTTATCTGTGGGTCTTGGGAGGACGCCTTTGTATTGGTATGTACCGCATCATCTCTTAAGTTCAAGCCCGGGCTGTGTCTCTTACTGTTTAAATATTGCTTGGAGGATATCCCCGGGGCGGGGGTTTCTAAGTTAATAAAAGACCTAATCCTCTCAATTTGCAGATAAAGAATCTTCCACGCATGGCGTTTGGGGGTTTTTAGCTTAGGAAGCCCAGGATATGCAAAACCCACCATCAAGTAAGTTGTTCCCTTTCGTTTCTTTTAAAGAGTGGGGAACCCTTTTCTGCAGTTAGCTGAAATTTGTCCATAACTTGTAAGTCTGAGAGAAGTGTCTCAAGTGTCGGGTAAACATGCTTGCTTTAATGCGCTTATAAGGAGGCAGCCCCAAAAACAAGTTTCTACAGGGTCCTTAACCGGATGGGGAATAGCTGATTAAGCAGCGATTAGTCAATTAGCTGGCCACAGAAGTTCAGTCTTTTCGGGCTGGTTAAGTTACCCCTATAGACTTACTCGGGCAGTTAACAATAATCAAAGTTATTATTTACAGTAATCACAGGCAGGCCAAGTAGGCTAGTTAAGTTTGGAGTTTTTTTTTTTACAGTGATTACAAGTGCCGGGTTAGGAAACTTGTATATTTTTTTCTTAGTGTTCAAGGCAGCCACAGTTGGGGTAGGCCTCTAATATTTATAACAGTGATAACTGCTATGTGATTTAACCTAGCTTTTTTTGCCTTAAGCCAGATTCAGGTAGGAATAATTTCAACAGTTATAAAGTTAGGCTGGGAGTTACCCCCCCCAACTAACTACAATAATTAAACAATATAGGCTCATTTAAAGCCAAAGCTAATTACACAATATTATTTATTTACTTTTTTTAAAATTATTTTAATTTTTTTTGTGATTACCAAGGAATTATTTGAAAGGCTACATATTTTTCTGTGTGAATTTTATTGTTTTTGACTCATTTAAATTGTAAATTTTACAAGCCCGGAATATTTCTTTGTGAAGGGGGTTGCGGGTTGCCTTCCAATAACATTTAGTTGGGTTTGAGGGCTAAATGTACATTCTTTCTAGTCAAGTCAATATAAGAAAAGAAAGTCATCGGTTGAGGAGCAAAACACTTATTCTCACCTAATACCGATTGTGCTGTGGGGGGGGCTAATTTAAAGTACAAAAAGAACACCCCTTAACAAACCCAAAGCAATGGGGGGAAACAGAAAGTACCAAGTCCAGCTCTGGGGTAAGCGGTCTATGAGCGCCCACAAGGGGCGCCTAACCAGGGGATGTAGGGAGTACCATAGTGGAAAACCCCGATGCAGATGGGGGATCTGAAGGGAAGCTTTTAGTAAAGGGCTAAAGGCATTGGAGACAGCCCATTTCATTACGAGACAGAAGCTGAGAAAAGGAGCCTGAAAATGTTGTAGACAGCTGGGAGGAATGGACCAGAGGGGGAATGTCCAAAAAGGGACTTCAAAAAAAAGCAAAAATTAAATAACCGGGGTCAAAAAATAATGTCAGGGGAAAGACCACCCCGTCTCCCCAAGGGTTCCCCCTTGCCCATTATTCTTTTTCGCGGAACCTTGACAAGGACATTCTTTTGGGGTCAGTTTAAACCCCGATAGATGACGGGATGATTTTGGAACCCCCAAAATTTCAGTCCGTTCACAGCCAAGGGAAGCCTGGACTTGGTCCCGGGATTCAAACCATGAATTTAAATTTTCAACATGCCGGATCAACTAAAAAATAGAGGCAAAAAAGGAGATAATGTAGCTATATTTTATCGTTTTCCGATCTTGAGGCCTCATGACCTCAGAGCTTAGAAAGTTTAAACCCAAGTCAAGTCGACAAAAAAGTCTCAGAGATTTACATGATTGGGGGGGATCGGAATGGGTAGTCAGTCAGCGTTCAAAAAATAGCTAACTACAGACATGAGTTACATTTAAATATGGCTGTTCAAAAAAACAGCAGATTTTGGGGTTGGTGATATGTGACTCACCCGAGATAGGTCAGAGGGAAAACCCCAAGGTGAAATTTTGACCCTCCGGGCCCTTGGGGGATGAAATAAAAAACCCCCGTTAGGGTCGGCCGTTTTTTCCCAAACCTCAACCAAAGGGCCAAGGGGGAAAAACCCCTAAGACAACCAGCAAAATGTGTGTTCTGTGAAGGGGCAAAAGTTCAGGGTTTTTAGTTTACCACCTGTGACCAAAAGTGACAAGGGGGGTTGAAACCCGTTTCAAGTGGGAAAAACCCTTTTCCTGGGACTGTAAACCCAGCTCAGTGGTGTCCGGTTGTTGGAAGGGGAAAAAACCCGTGGGTTTTGCCCCCAAAGGGTACCCGCCAGCCCAGGCTAAGGGGATCAAACCCCAAGAGGGGGGAAGCCGGGGGCGGTCTGGGGGGTGGTGAGTGTGGTGAGAACGCACAGGGCAGTTCGGTGGAAAGGTTTTCGTTCGGTGGCCCTGCCCTGGTGACAGTGGTCTAAAGGAAAAGGTCTGAAATGACCTGTCTGTTTTTACACTGGGGCCGTATCAAGTTTCTATTCGGATATACATAAGTTTATCATGGTGTAATTAAAAGACTGAAAGAAAAGTAAGAAATGGGGTTAAAAAATTTTTCAAGAATAATGTTTATAGCTACAACAAGTGAAGATCATTTTTTACCTACTTTTCTGAAGGAATTGAGTCGTCTAAATCCTCCTGAAGCCCCCAACATCTTTAGAATCAATTTCTACCTATCTTGTGTTCGCGTTTCTCTTCCCTAGAAATTCCCTCATAAAGGGTTTGAATATATTATAAAAAGGGGGGGAACCCCATTGTTATGACCCCCACTCGTTTCCCATTTTGTCACTCTTCTTTTTGGAGATGCCCAAATCTTTGCCCCCCAATGTGGCTCCACTTTCTTTAACAGTCTCTGGTGGGTACTCTATCAAAGCCTTACAAAAATCTAAATAAACAATATGAATTCTTTATAGTGATAAAAGCCTCAAAACTTTACTAAAGAAGGAAAAAATTAGATAGGCAGGAACGACCCTCGTGAATCCATGCTGAAATTAATAAAAGTATGGTTATCTAAATGGCTTCTAATATCAGCTATAATTGACTCTAAAAAATTTTTCCTAAATCGGGGTTGGGCTTTTTGGTTTTAAATTTATGGATGTTTTGCCCCCTGTTTTAAAAAATGGGAATTACATTGCCATCTTCCACATATCAGACACAAAACCTTGAAAGATAAGAAAAAAATGTTAGATTTTGGGTTACAGATTTCCCATTTGCATTCCTTAAGAACCCCAAAAAGCACATCAGGCCCAGCTTTTTTTTTGTTTCAGACAGTCTATTTGTTCAAACTATTTCACTAGTACTGTGATATTAAAAATTTTATTTTTCCGGGGACTCAAAAAAAATTAATTACGGGGATATTATTAGTGTCTTCCTGTGTGAAAACCGGATAACATAATTTTTAAAAAAAGAACATATCATTCCCCTTGTCAGTAAGATGCCCAGATTTTTTTAAAGGGGACCTATCTTACCCCTAACTTTTTCTATAAACCTGGAAAAACTTTTGGGTTTTTTTTAAACCCCTAAATTTTTAATTTTAAAGTCCCGTTTAGCTTTTCTTATACCCTTTTTGTCCCCTAATGTCAGTATACTGATTTATAAGATGCCCCTCCCCTTTTTAAATGCCCTATAAATTCTTTTCTTCTGCCAAAAAAGATATTTGAGCCTATTTTCATCCATTTTGGGTCATTTCTACTTGATCAATTTTTTATATGGAATAAATTTTTTTGGGCAGCGTGTATGGTTTTAAAAGTGTCTATTGATAGCTCTCCGTTCCCCCATCCACAGTTGATAAGTGTTCTCTCCATTATAATCTGCTCGAAAGTCTGGGACTGTTCTGAATTATTCCTTTATACACCATTAAATGTTAAAGGGTTTGTTGTGGTCGCTTGTGGGTTTCCTCTGTAATTTCTAAATTTTAACGGGGGATTCCCTTTGTTTAGCCCCCAAAATCAATGGGTTATTTCCCGAGGTTTTCCCAAACTTTTAAAATTTAAACCCTTTTAAAAGTTTTAGATTTACTTCAAGAAATTTCCCAATAAATCAACAAAATTTAAAAGCCCCTAAATTTACACGAAAACCTTTATGCCCTAAAAATTTTCCCCCCATATCCCCGTTCCCTATCTAAGTTTGGGGACATATTCATAAAAAATTTTCCACCCTCAAAATTCTATCCAGACAGCTTTTTTTACATTTTTAGACTTTATTCCCTTTTTAAAAATTTTAAAAATGATCACGACATAAGGGGCCACCCACCCCCCTTCCCGATACTTCTGTCTACTTGGGAAAAATATAAAACCCCGGATGTGACATTCGAGGCATGTCCCCATTTTCATATTAAACCCGTCCAGTTATTGCAAAAAAATCAATTTACCCACACTTTTAATAAACTCAACTCGTCCATTTATTCCCCCCCTACGACAATTGGTGAATATACTTTAAAAACCCTCCTTTTCTTTTCCCCTTTCCCGCTCATTTCTGTTTTCCACTATACCATTACTGTCCTTTCATCTTGTGCCACTGGTTTCCAGTATCCCCTATTTGCCATTCTGTTCCCCCCAGCAAAATACCTGGGGCTTCACTTTTTCCCCCAAAACCCCTACCCCAACTATTTCTGTTTTAAAACCTAAAGCTCCTCCACTGCGGTGCCAGTCCCCCCCCCAGACCTGGATAATGAACCCCATCCCTGACATACATGTCATTTCTGTTGAAGAGGGCCCAGTTGTCAATGAATGTTACTGCATTTTCCACAGTATTTTCCCCCGCAATTGCCCAAAACCCGGACAACCATTCATTTCAACCCCCTTTCCGGGAAAATACCACATATGACAGGGTTCCCACCTTTTTCCTAATTAGCTTTTTGACCCAAACCTGCTAGTCGGTCCTCACCGACGTCTGCCCAAAACTTTTCCTCCAGCACTGAACAGATAAATAAAACATAAGAATGGAGGAACATCAGAAGGCCCCGGCCATACAAGGCAGGGCCTTTTCAAACCCCCACTACCTAAGATTTTTTCCCCACTCACGACCTAATCAAACCCCGCCCCCCCCACCCCCTATATTTGTCCAATCTCTTTTTAAATCCCCCAGAGTTATCACCCTTCGGAAGATTGTTCCCCCACACAACTCTTCGAAAACCAGTACGCCTATTCCTTTCTAAATCTAAATTTATCCCAATTTAAATCCTTTTTTCTGGTTCTTTCTTGGCCCCATATCCTGTTTTTTTAATATCTCCTTTGTTTTAAAACATCCTTTACCTCGATGAAATTCCCCCCATTTCCCCCTCCAGAGGGAGATTCAAACCCCTAAATCTATCTTCATCGGGGGATTTCTTATACTGTAAAACATTTAGTCATTCTCCCCGATAATAGGGTTGCCCCATTACCCCTCATGATGTCTGATGGTAAAAAATCCCCATCCCAGCCCCGGAAAAAACCCTTGTCTCTATCCCCATCATTCAAACGAAAGGCCCCTCCATGTACCCAACCTGGCTGTCCCCCAAAAACAACAATGTTTTACCTTCCTTGGGGTCGTTAGTTGACGCCCCAGAAGTCACTCCCTTCATCGGGGGCCGGAGAATGGGCATGTTTTTTCCCCAAATTCTCCTGGGCTTCATTGTTTTTACCCCTTCCCCCCCATCCTCTTATCCTTAACTATGTCCCCTGGTTCCCCGCCCTGCCAGGGTTTCCTTTCTTGGGGGATTTCAACGGAGGATTATAGAATCCTCTTTTTTTCCTCAGTCAGTCGCTGATGTAGATGAATGGTTCAGAGAACCGACAAGTTGTTAAATTGGGAAAGGCTTGGGTACATTTAAACCGGGCCCACGTTCTATCTCAAAGTAGAAGGTGTAAAGGGGAGGGGGGTTTGAGGTTTTAGTCCCCCGGCCGGAGTCAGGTTCAGTCCATCAATCTTGTTGGAAGTCAACAAGATTGATGGACTTTTACCCCCCCAAAAAACCCAAACCCCCCTCTCCTTTCACCTTTTTACTTTTTTGACAAAACTTGTGGGGCCCAAAGTCCCCAAATGTTCATTTTCTAATTTTAAAAGTCTTTCTCAAACAGCTACCCTAGTTCTTCCTTCAGCTCGGTAAGAAACCAAAAGGGGACATCTTTTCATGACTTCTATGACAAATGTGTCATAGAACTTTAAGGAAGATTTAGACAAAAAATTTTTGGTCAAAAAATCAGATCAGTTTAAAGATAAATGCAAGGTTCTGAGCTGGGTTCCATAACAAGCATTTTAAGTTAAATAACTGAATTACCCTAAGGTGGGGGAAAGGGCGGGGGATGGGACAACCTTAAATCAAACCAATGCCTAAGCACGTAATGGGCAAATAGATTACTAATTTTTATCGTTTGAACAAAAGTCCAGAGGTTATATTAAGTTTTATCTATTAGAAAAAGTCACCGTTCAGCTCAGTTCTGGTCCCATATTACGAATGGACATAAACGTTAGAAAAATTTAGCGTGAATGCTAAATTAAACATAGCATTAGAAATCTTCCCGAAAAAGTTAAAAAACCCCAAATTACTTCCGTAAGACGTAAAGGAGACATGATGAGGTATACAAGTGGAAAAAGGGGAAAAAAACAAAGGGTATATAAATAAGGTTTGAGGGTATCTCTCCAAGAGAACCCGCAATAATAGATTCAAGTTAGATAAGTTTAGATTTAGAAGGATGGGGGGAAAGTATTGGTTTGGAAATATGGTAGTTGATGGTGGAACAGCCCCTTAGGGGGGTTTTAAAACTAGGACCAGGTAGCCCAAATTTATGTTGGATAAATTCATGGTAAAGGGGGTTTTTTTTAAAGTGGGACTCACCATTTTTTAAAATTTGGGGGTTTTGGATAAATTCATGAGTGGGGGGTTTGGGTTTTTGAGTGGGACTCATTTTGAGTGGGTAAATTGTAAAAGCTTATTTCTTGGGTAGCATTGAAAATTGGGTTGAGAAAAATTTCTGTTAGTGGGACGGTTGTGAAGGACCTGCCTAGTATGGGCCAACAGGCCTGTTGCAGTGTTCCTCCTTTCTTATGTTCTTATGTTCTTATGGGGTAAATAGAATTATAAAAGCTTATTTCTTGGGTAGCATTGAAAATTGGGTTGACAAATTTTTTTAGGGGGAGGATTGTGAAGGACCTGCCTAGTAGGGGCCCAAACGGGCCCCTGCTGGTGTTCCCCCTTTTCCCATGTTCTTATGTTCTGCGGCAGTGAATTCCTTGAGGAAGGGTCCCTTATTAAAACAATTTTTTCTAAACTTCACTATCCTCATCACTTCATTAGAGACTGCAGACAGCGGGCATTAATCATCTTCAACACACCCAGAGTAGACACTGCTGAGAAAAAAATTCTAGCCCCTCCCCCCCAAACTCCTTTTCCAAACACTTTTCCCAACTTTTTTCCAATACCACATTCCAGTATCCACCTCCACATCCACCATCATCAAGGACTTTCCCCCAGTAACAGACAGCACAAGCTTCAACCCCACTGAAAGGGTATACACAATCCCTTTGCAATGACTGCAAAAAATTATCTTTGGTGAAACATCCAGAGACCTCCAAACATGTTTTCAGAACAAAAATTCCCAGTCCCGATCTGACGACTCAAGGGGAAAGCCTGTGTTCAACTCCGAAATTCACACAACCATTTAATCAACTTCAGAAACCAAAAACTCATAGCCAAAAGAAGACAACACTCCCAAAACCGAAAAATCCCTAATCATCACATATCTGCAATTTAAAAAACATAAGAACATAAGAATGGAGGAAAGCAAGAAGGCCTACTGGCCCATACAAGGCAAGGGCCTTATCAAAACCACCACTACCTAAAATTTATTCCCTTTCTCCACAACTAATCAAACCCCCCCTCCCCCTCATATATTTGTCCAATCTCTTTTTTAAAACCCCAAAGGGCCCAGCCTCTATCACCCTCTCGGAAGGTTGTTCCACGCATCTACAACTCTGTTCGAAAACCCCGTACTTGCCTATGTCCTTTTTAAATTAAAATTTTTCCCAAATTTTAAAACCTTATTTCTGGTTCTTACTTGGTTCGATATCCTCCCGTATTTTATTAATATCTCCTGTTTTATACCCATCCCTCCACTTGTACACCTGATGATATTTCCCCCCTTCTACCCTCTCCCGAGGGGGAGATTCAACGCTCTAAGTCTATCTTCATCGGGGGAATTTTTTTATGCCCGTAAATCATTTTAGTCATTCTTCTTTGTATGTTCTCCCAAAGAATCTATATCCATCCTGTAAAAAGGTGACCAAAACTGAGCTGCATAATCCAAATGAGGTCTCCCAGTGATGTATAGAGCACCCAAAAAAAACTTTTGGACTTCTTTGCTTATACTTTCGAAAAAATCCAGTAATCTGTTGTTATTGGGACTTGGCCTGTTGTCTTGGCTTTGGGTTTTTGCTTACCTTTTACTCCCAAATCTTTTTCCATTCTTTTGTCAAGCTCTCTTACCTAGTTTTTTAAATTCGGGGATATTTTCATTCCAAACTAACCCCTTAAATTGTCCACATTGAACTTCATTCTTACTTTTCAGACCAAGACATTAATTTGTCCAAATCCTCCCGGAGTTCACTGGTTCCCTCAAGAATAA
>WNWK01055071.1:0-11373 GCA_009830355.1 Cherax destructor
CCCTGTCCCAGAGAGATGTACCCCATCCCTTGCATACATATCATGTTTGCCATAAAGTTGTCCCAGTTGTCAATGAATGGGATTGCAAGTTCCTTGCAGTATCTGTCTAGCCAGCAATTTGCACCAATTGCCCTAGACAACCATTCATTTCCCACTCCCCTTCTAGGCAAGATGCTACATATGATTGGGACCCCTCCCTTGGACTTAATTAGCTCTATAGCTGACCTGTACTTATCTAGCAACTCTTCTCTCCTACCCTTCCCAATATCATTTCCACCAGCACTGAGACAGATAATGGGCTTGTTCCCATTACCTGACATGATATTATCTAACCTGTTGACTATGTCTCCAACACCAGCTCCAGGGAAGCACACCCTCTCTCTCGCCCTCTTATTCCTATTACAGAAAGCACGGTCCATATATCTTACCTGCAGTCACCTACCACAAGAATTTGCTTACCTCTATTAGCAGGGGAAGTAGTACCTTTACCTTCACTGGCCTCTGGAGTACACTCATCCTGAAGAACAGAGAAGCGATTTCCTACCTTCAAATCTTCTCTCTTAACTTTCCTTATTTTGATGTTCCTGCCATTACTGGGAACCACTTGCCACTTGTAGCAGGTGCTGGACTGCACCTCACTCCTAGTAGCCCTTTCCTCCTTCCCCCCTTTACCCTCCTCGCAGGTAGTGGCAGACTGCACCTCACTACTGGTATCCCTTTTCCCCTCCACCACTCCAGCCACTTCACTCTCACTTCCAACGCCATAGAGGTGAACCTTCAGCCTCCTAAATTCCTCCTGGAGAAGCAGGAGCTCCCTCCTCAACACCCCAACCTCACGCTTTAAAACACTGCAGCAGCTAGCCATAATTGCACCCCTTCACACTAATTCCCAAAGCAGCTCAGGGACTGCGACCACTCGTGACCACTGACCACTGACCACACCACTGTGTGGTGAAGCGTCTGGAATATTGTTATGTACTGTCAACACCTCGTAAGGTCTCAAAAATATCCTGAGGTCGTTTTTTGCATTTATGGATTCAATAAAGCATCTTAACTATTGGGAATGACTTAAATACGTGGAATGTGAGATATACGATAATATATCAAAGTACTGGAGAGTTATTGTCTCAGAGTGAGCTCTACTGTAAATGCTTTTGGAGTGAGAGATACAAAGTATGGAATATATTCTGCGAACTTGAAGTACTTTTACGACAGCAAGTCGAGCTGCGAGAGTTGAAGGTCCCTTGAAACCAGTCACAGGTATTTCTTTTTCATCAACACTCTTGCTTGGGAGGGAAGGGAAGGGAGGTACGGAGGGAGGGATTCAGGGGTTCTTCGTGGGAATAGTGTGAAAGTTTGGCAGTATTTTATGAGAAGGGTCTCAGTAATTCCTGCTTAAAGTTCTTTTGAGATTTATGAACATTTTGTTTACGATTTTTGCGAATTGGAAATAACATTTTAGTGTCGGGTTATCGACTAAGTCTGGCCAGGCCACCTTAATGTCGAGTTGGTAAAGTTCCTTGTGGTGAGAGAGTTATTAGTTACTGTGAGGTGAGGAAGACATGAAGGGGAGTTAGTGCGACACCTACTTCACACATAGTGCTACCTGTGACCAGTTTTAAGTGTAATACTCTGGCGTCCTTATCTGAAACTAGGCTTCAGCAACTAAGGTGATTTTGCTGGCTGCCTGCAACCAGCTATTGCACGGTCCCAGGCTAGGTCTCCTGGTTGGTGGTCTGATCGACCAGGCTGTTTGTACCTGCCCCAACCCAGACTAACGTATGCATACATCCCGGTTGATAAGGTACTGACTTAAGAAAGTTATCAAGGTTTATCTTGAAGTTTGCCAGAGTTTTGCTGGTAATTCCCCTTACGCACGAAGAGAGGGGAATGAAGAGTTTTTGTCTCCTTATACTTATTGGTTTTTGCCTTAGTATACTAATTTCCTTGCATAATTATGTCTGCTGATCTGTCGTTTAAAGACCATAACAAGACAAAGATCACAACAGCCAGGAAGATGACGGGGTGGGTATTGAGAACTTTCAAAACAAGGGAAATAATGCCGATGGTGACACTATTCAAATCGCTAGTGCTCCCTCACTTAGAATATTGCTCAGTGCTGACGGCCCCGTTCAGGGCAGGAGAAATAGCAGAGCTGGAACAAATCCAGAGATCGTTTACGGCTCACATTGAGCCATTGAAACATCTAAATTATTGGGAACGCCTTCAAGTCTTGAACATGTACTCATTGGAGCGGAGGAGAGAGAGATACATGATAATATATACATGGAAAGTACTTGAGGGCCTGGTCCCAAATCTGCACACTGCCATAACAACATACTGGAGTGAGAGATATGGGAGAAAGTGTAAAATATACCCAGTGAGGAGCAGGGGTGCGGTGGGGACAATACGGGAGCACTGTATTAACATCCGGGGTCCCAGACTATTCAACATCTTACCAGAAGATATCCGAAACACGGCTGGAACAAGTGTAGAAGCCTTCAAGAGGAAACTGGACAAGTATCTTCACCAGGTGCCAGATCAACCAGGCTGTGATGGATATGTGGGGCAGCGGGCCTCCAGCAGCAACAGCCTGGTTGACCAGGCAAGCACCAGACGAGCCTGGCCCATGGCCGGGCTCAGAGAGTAGATACTCTCGAAACTCTTCAAAGGTATATCAAAGGCATTCTATTTTGGGTATTTTGCACCATTTTCCAAGCCTCTTGCCCAACCCTGGGGCTAGGTTTGGCTGGTCAACCAGGCTGTTACTGTTAGCGGTCGGATGGCCCACTCTCTCCTCCCCTCTGCAGAGTACATATTCAGAACTTATAGGTGTTTGCAGGGGGTTAAATACTTTACTGGTTATATACAGGATTCAAACAATACACAAATAACTCGCATATAGAAGAGAGGAGCTTAGTGTGACTGTAAATGGTCCAAGGGACCGAAACGTCGTGGTAAGGTCCTCTCTTCTATATGCGGGTTATTTGTGTATTGTTCCAGCTTGGAGAGTACAAGTGACTTAGAGTATCATCACTGACTTTGTACTATTGTTTTTAATGTTCTTGTAATCCAGGTTATATTCCCTGGGGTATTTAATAGGCAATTTTGTGATCCTTGAAGGTGAAATTTTCTGACAAAAGTCAACATTAGTTTTACTTTATATTGAGTGATTCGAGTTTGTTTTTTGCTTTATTCCTGTCTTTATTTCCTAAATCTGTTACTGAGTAACTCAGATTTATCATCATTGTACATAATAGTGTTGTGAGTGGCCCCACTAGGAGACGTGATTCATATCTGCTTGATAATGCATTTTGTCTTCGACTGACGCCGCTCATAGAGATTTTAGTGCCTGGTTGACCAGGCAAGCACCAGACGAGCCTGGCCCATGGCCGGGCTCAGAGAGTAGATACTCTCGAAACTCTTCAAAGGTATATCAAAGGTAAGGTATGTTAAGGAGCTATGATATATGTCGTATAACGGATGTAAAAGAAGAGGATACTTTCATGCTTATATTTGTATCAACCACAGATGATCATACGAAGCTTTGGCGAGCGTTTTCTTTAGTATATGCTATGAGGATAAGCATGGGCAGTGCACCAGGACCGTGCCTTGGCGAATTGAGCTTTTTATGTTGGCTGGGCACAAGGTATCATCCCACAGTCGCTAAAAACCACCGGTATTGCAGCACTTCACCAAGATGGTATTAAAGGTATTATGAAAGCGCTAACTTCAAACAGTATAATTTTTTTTGAAAAGGGCCTAAGAAACGAGATTATGTCAGGGAAAGCGCCTTCCACCTGATCACAAGTATGGAAAAAGAAATAATATCTTTCTGATAAAAAATAATAATGGAAAATTAAAAAGTATTTAATTAAAAATGAAAAAGGTCGCCTTTGGTTCAAGTGAGATCTGGAAACGGAGACTTTTCTTAACCCAAGGCACTGTCAGTCATTTGTTGGTTTTATTTAAATTTAAAATTTAAAATCACGGTTCCCTTTAGTAATTTAAACATTTAGAAAAGGCAATGAGTTATTTTGTTCAAACTCAACAGTAAAGTTTATGTAGTGTGCTAGATTATTTAATTTAACAAGGAAATGGTTTATATCTATATTCTTAGGTATTAGACATAAAACATCATCAACATATCTGTACTACTTAGCTGTGTTGGGAAGGATTTTGTTAAGCAAACCTGTTTCAAAATATTCCATTTAAAAATTACTAAGGGCAGGGGAGAGAGGATTTCCCATTGCCATACCAAACTTCTGAGTGTAAAACTTGCTATTAAACGCAAAATTTTCTTCAACAATACAGAGTTTAATAAGCTCAATGACAGTAGGTAATGGTAATGGTAAATCATAATTAATAAGTTCTTCAGATAGGAAAATTAATCATCAGCTGGAACTTTTGTGAACAAAGAAGTAACATCAAAGCTAACTATATTGTAATTATTTAAGTCAGTCATGTTGCTTAATTTATCCACTAAATCTATATTGCTTTTATCATTAAAGTTAGAACATTTTCCAACAATTGGGCTCGACATATCTACTTGCCGTTTAGATAATTTATAGAGAACTGGACCTGCAGAGCTAATAATAGGTCTGGCTGGATTATCTGGTTTGTGTGTTTTTATTAATCGATACACACACACACACACACACACACACACACACACACACACTATATATATATATATATATAATGTATGTATATATATATATATATATATATATATATATATATATATATATATATATTATATATATATATATATATATATATATATATATATATATATATATATATATATATATTATATATATATATATATATATATATATATATATATATATATATATATATATATATATATTATATATATATATATATATATATATATATATATATATATATATATATTATATATATATATATATATATATATATATATATATATATATATATATATAAGGATGGGGTCCACCTCTGGTGCAAATTGTGGGACCCATAGCCTCGGAGAAGTGGATAAAAAGGCATCAAGGAAGAATATTTGGATTTCTTCCTGAAGCCGTTTGAATATTCCACTTCTCCTACCACCATCCTATATACACACAAACATACATATAAATGCTTTATTAATAGACAGAATACATTTATGAAACACACAAACATGAACATGAATACAATGGTACAATATGTCAAAGATTATGAATCTCCTCCAGCTCCTCCGAAGCCGGACGCGAGCCGAGTATGCAGCATGCGTTTCCCTCTGGATGGCCACGCTGAGACGCTGGAACATGAACGTGGCTGCCCTTGGGTCCCTGGTGGTGTCGATGAGTCTGGAACCCAGCTCTTTAAGGAAACGTGTTGCATTTTTTCCCCACGCTCCCAAGGTCTCCGATCCCACTGGGACAAATTTATACTGTTGGCTTATGTCCCTGTACTTGCCGATCTTGTACTCCTCTCTGTGGTCAGCAGCTCCTCCCTGTCGCCCAACACTGTGATGGATGTAGGTGTCAGCCAGTGTCGACACGCAGCATATATATATATATATATATATATATATATATATATATATATATATATATATATATATATATATATTATATATATATATATATATATATATATATATATATATATATATATATATATATATATATATATATATATATATATATATATATATATATATATATATGTCGTGCCGATTAGGTAAAACTTGCGATTTTGGCTTAAATAGCAACGCTCACCTTGCCATATAAGACAAGTGAAAATTTGTGTATGCAATAATTTCGCCAAAATCATTCTGAACATAACGTAAAAAATATATTTCATTGTGTTTGTTTATTATTACATAAATGTTAACGTATCTAAAATATATTTAGTTGGGTTAGGCTAAATTAAGTTGCGCTTGTTGCAATAAGGTTAGGTAGGTTTTCAAAGTTTCTCTTGGTACAAAATTATAAATTCTTACATTAACATAAATGAAAAAAATATATCTTTAAACGTATAAGAGAAAATTTTAGAAAGGATTTAATTTTAGATGAGTTCTTGCTAATTGACCAGTTTTACCTAATCGGCACGACATATATATATATATATATATATATATATATATATATATATATATATATATATATATATATATATATATATATATATTTATGTGTGTGTAAGATGGGGTCCACCTCTGGTACAAATTGTGGAACCCATAGCCTCGGAGAAGTGGATAAAGAGGCATCAAGGAAGATAATTTGGATTTCTTCCTGATGCCATTTGAATTCCACTTCCCTACCACCCCATCTTATTTTTTTACCAATAGATATATTTTATTACATAATATGGTATATATATATATATATATATATATATATATATATATATATATATATATATATATATATATATATATATATATATATATATATATATACACACACAGAAATATACAGTAAAGATGAATTTATGGTCATGAATTGTTTTAATTTATTTACCTTTCATTAGTCGTTTTATTGTTTTATTAAAATTACTGTTAACTAAACCTAAAGTATTCATTCTCACTTTTTAATGAGTATCTGCATCATTTAAAAGATTATTCCGTTTACCTGGTAATCACTTTCTTTCAAGTTACTACTGCATTCATTTTATCTGCTTAAGCAATATACAAATTTTTATTACTATTAAGTTTTTATGAGAAAAAATCTTTGAGGCAATTGGGAATATTTTGTTTTGCAATAGAACTATAAACAATCCCCTTACATTAATTCCATCACTGGATAAATCATTGGACTTTTCTAAGGTACAAAGACTTTAGCAATTTCCACATTATTGATATTTTTAAAAGTTGCAAAACTTAGACCGTAACTTAGAGCAGTGGATGTATTTTTATCAAACTTTTCACTTGATAAGTTAATTACAAAGTTGTTATTATTATGTTTTGTCTAATCACTATTTTCAATTAGACTAATTTTCTTATTAGTTTATTTTTGAGTTCATTACAAAGTCTTCTGAGTTTATTATATCAATAATCTAACGTACTGTGTTATCATTCTGATGTAACACGCTCATTAAAGAAGTATTTTTTTTGTTTCTCAGTATTATGAATGCCGAAAGCTTACCGAAATATTCTGAAGGGTAGTGTGGTATGCACTGATGCAATAACATCAAAGTAAACAGGTGATATCACAATATGCAGAACAACCACTGTGAAAATAATAATGAACTTCCAAGCACTTTTGTGAATTTCTCACATTATCAAAGAGCTGTCATTTATGATGTAAATTACGATTTACCATTACCAGTACCTACTATCACTGAGCTTAATAAACCTTGTATTGTTTATCTAAAGTTATTGTTTAATGGCGAGTTTTACACTAAGAAGTTCGGTATGGCAATGGGAAATCCTCTCTAAATACTGTCCTCTGTCCTTAGAAATCTGTATATGGAATATTTTGAAAAAGATTGCTTAACAAAATCATTCCCAACAGAGCTATGTGGTACAGATATGTTGATATTTTGTGTCTGATCCCTAAGAACATAGATATAAACATAGAGAAACGATCGGACCAAAGAAAGAGACAAAAAAAAGAGGAAATGTTGTAGATGGGACATACCAAACCAGGCATCAGCCCATCAGGACCGAATACACAATCAAATGCAAAGTCATTACTGGAGAAACCAGAGGTATGTACACTAGGGGCCATACCAGGTAGTACATCACCAGTGGTACTAACGAAACACAGCAAAACAAAACATCCCAAATGGTAATTCCTGCTTCATATTTGCAAATATTCAGGGTTTGAAATCAAATAAAAACGACAAATTAATTATGTCAGTGGACTCCTATCAGAAGCGAATGCCATGTTTGCAGCATTTTCAGAAACACATACAAGGGATGTTTTGCACAGAGATAAAGATACAAACCTATAACATGTATAAATGTGATAGAATTAATAGGTCACTTTCTGTTGCACAGAAGTGCTGAATTCCACGAATGAAATAGTAGAAATTCTAGGCATTAAATTTGAAAATAGGAATTTGGTAATTATCCTAGTATACAAACCACCATCAGTAACTGCTGAGGAATTCACAGTTCAGTTAAGGAAGATAGATAGCTATCTGGACAGGCTAGAAAATCCCAAACCAAATATTTTACTCCTTGGAGATTTTAATCTCCCTCATATAAAATGGAAGTTGGCGCAACATAATGTTATACCAGAAATATCTCCTGGAAGCACCCTGGCTCAACAGACACATACCAGGAAACTAATGAGGCTTTGTGAAAAGTACTCATTGAACCAACAAATAATTGATCCCACTAGAAATGAAAATACGCTGAATTTGAGCCTGGCCCATGGCCGGGCTCAGAGATAGATACTCTCGAAACTCTTCAAAGGTATTGATATTCACAAACAACGAGGAACTAATCAGAGACATAACAGTTACAAAAACAATATACTCTGATCACAACATCATAGAAGTTCAAACGAGTGTTAACTCAGGGTTAGGGAACTGCGGCACTAATGTTAGAGACAGGATGTTCAGTAAGTTTAATTTGAACAACCATAGAATTTTCTGGGAAAAAATAAACCAAGAGCTATCAGCCATATCCTGGGAATCAGACATGAACGCCCTAAATCCCCAACAGTGCTTAGAGAAGCTGAATATAGAAGCATACAAGGTACGTATGTATGAAGCACGTACCATTGAGGAAACCCAGAAGAAGATCAGATATATAGAGAGCGTAGGAGATGGTACAGAAGAAGAAAACGGGTTACTGAATTGCTTAAAAACACAAATATGTTGCAACAGAGGAAATATAGTCTTAGCCGAGAGATCACTGAATTAGAGCAAAAACTTAAGATGTCATACCTAACAGAAGAAGTACAAAGGGAACAAAGGACCATACAGGATATTGCAAGAAACCCAAAATATTTCTATTTATATGCAGAATCCAAGCTAAGAACTACCTGTAGAATTCGACCATTATTGGAGGAGATTCGTATACTGACGATGAACTGGAAATAAGTGAAATCCAAAAAGAACAGTATGAGTCAGTGTTCAGCAACCCACTAAATGACAGAAAGGTAGAAAATGCAGAAATATTTTTCACTCCAGCAGAAGACCGCGCAGACCAACTAAATGACATTAGTACAAAGTGCAAAGTATCATTAGCAAGAGCCCTTACCAGCATGTTTTTAGAGCAGGACGATCATGCCTGTAAGCTGCTGAACCATTATGACAGAATTACGGAGGCATTGGAAGACGACCAAAACGCAAATGTGATTTATTCAGATTTTGCAAAGGCGTTTGACAAATGCGATCATAGAGTGATAGCGCACAAAATAAGGGCCATGGGTATTACGGGAATGTAGGCAGATGGATTTTCGAGTTCCTAACACACAGAACACAAAAAGTAGTAGTGAACAGGGCAAAATCCAGCATCAGCGAGGTCAAAAGCTCAGTGCTCCAAGTCACTGTCCTGGCACCTCTGCTGTTTCTCATCCTCATAGCAGACATAGATAAAAACACCCAGCACACTTTTGTATCATCATATGCAGATGACACTAAAATAAGCATGAAAGTCACTACGGTAGAGGACACTGAAAAATTACAGGAAGACATAAGCAGGGTCTTCCAGTGGACAGTGGAGAACAACATGACGTTCACTGGTGATAAGTTCCAGCTGCTTAGGTATGGAAAGAATGAAGAACTCAATATACAGTAATCAAGAGGGTCACCAAATAGAACGTAAGGAACACGTAAACGACTTGGGAGTGATTATGTCAGCAGATAGTCTTTTAGAGACCATAACAAGACAAAGATAACAACAGCCAGGAAGATGACGTGGTGGAAAATAAACACATAAGCAGTATAATGTATCTTATTGACAACGTTTGCCCACGCAGTGGCTTTATCGAGTCACAGACAGATCTAGATCTGTCTGTGACTCGATAAAACCACTGCGTGGGGACGTTGTCATAAGGATCATTATACTCTATGTGTTTATTTTCCATTGTGTCGGTATTTTATACCATTTATTTCCAAGATGACGTGGTGGGTATTGAGAACTTTCAAAACAAGGGAAATAATGCCGATGGTGACACTCTTCAAATCGCTAGTGCTCCCTCACTTAGAATATTGCTCAGTGCTGATGGCCCCGTTCAAAGAAGGAGAATATCAGAGAGGAACAAATACAGAGATCGTTTACGGCTCACATTGAGCCAGTGAAACATTTAAATTATTGGGAACGCCTTGAACATGTACTCATTGGAGCGGAGAAGAGATATACATGATAATATATACCTGGAAAGTACTCGAGGGCCTGGTCCCAAATCTGTACACTGCCATAACAACATACTGGAGTGAGAGATATAGGAGGAAGTGCAAAATAAACCAAGTGAGGAGCAGGGGTGCGGTGGGGACAATAAGGGAACACTGTATCAACATTCGGGGTCCCAGACTATTCAACATCTTACCAGAAGATATCAGAAACACTGCTGGAACAAGTGTAAAGCCTTCAAGAGGAAACTGGAAAAGAATCTTCACCAGATGCCAGATGATCCAGGCTATGATGCATATGTGGGACAGCGGGCCTCCAGCAGCAACAGCCTGGTTGACCAGGCAAGCCTGGCCAATGGGCGGGCTCCGTTAGTAGTGAAACTCGATACTTTTCAAAGGTATATCATAGGTAAAGGTACAAACATTTTCACTTACCCTATTTGGCAAAATGTTCGTTGCTATTTAACCCAAAATAGCAATTTAACGTATTCAGCCCGACATATATATATATATATATATATATATATATATATATATATATATATATATATATATATATATATATATATGTCGTGCCGATTAGTAAAACTGGTCAATTAGCAAGAACTCATCTAAAGTTAAGTCCTTTCTAAAATTTTCTCTTATACGTTTAAATATATATTTTTTCATTTATGTTAATGTAAGAATTTATAATTTTGTACCAAGAGAAACTTTGAAAACCTGCCTAACCTTATTACAACAAGCGCAATTTAATTTAGCCTAACCCAACTAAATATATTTTAGATACGTTAACATTAATTTAATAATAAACAAACACAATGAAATATATTTTTTCGTTATGTTCAGAATGATTTTTGCGAAATTATTGATACACAAATTTTCACTTGCTTATATGCCAAAATCGCAAGTTTTACTCAATCGGAGACAATATATATATATATATATATATATATATATATATATATATATATATATATATATATATATATATATATATATATGCTAGGGGAATTCGCAAGAGCAGGCGAAATATTCACAAACACTGATCTCTGGCCGACGGAACTGAACCCACGAACCTCATGAAAGGTA
>WNWK01055072.1:0-11373 GCA_009830355.1 Cherax destructor
CATTCTAGAGTTTATATCATGTTTCTATGTTATTAATATTGTTTATTATATCATATTAGATGAATTGTGATAGATAAATAAGTGTTTTCGCTCACCATGAGGCAGGCCAAAGCATCATAGGTTCGAACCCTGCCTAGTGCAGTGTAGAGCTGATATTAGTGTCAAATTGAAGCATTTTGTTCTGCCTCCCAACAATAAACTCGCCTCAATCTCTCCTCCTCTCCATCTTCCATACACCAACAAGAGTTGCCAATAAAGGTAAGTGTGCAGTTAAATGTTCATTTATACATGTTATTAGTGCTTTATATTTATTTCTCATTCTTTTCTGCATGTAAATCTATATTTAACCCTTTCGGGGTCGGTGCCATACTAGTACGTTTTACGCGCCAGGGTCAGTGCCGTACTAGTACGCGTAAATTCTAGTGGCCTCAAATTAAGTGGGAAACGGCTGGTAGGCCTACATATGAAAGAATGGGTCTGTGTGGTCAGTGTGTGCAGTATAAAAAATTTCCTGCAGCACACACTGCATAATGAGAAAAAAACTGATTGTTTTTTTTTGTTTAAAACAGCAACTTTGCAGTCTATTTTCATATGGTATTTATAGATGTATTCTCGTTTACTTGGTCTCATTTGATAGAATGGAAGATATACTACAGAAATAGAGATGATTTTGATTGGTTTGACAATGACAAGTACCTTAAAATTGAGCTCAATGTAACAAAATTGTTTGATTTTTGATGATGTTCAAGAGTAAACAAATCACGCCATGCGTCCAATACACATCAACTGGTGAGTCTAATATTCTTCCACAAGTGCGCTGATATTATTTATGCCATTTTTACAATGATGCAGTTGTATACATAACAGTAAATCTTCTATTTTTTGTGAGAAAAATTCAAAATGGAAAGCAAAAGTAATGTAAGAGGGGCCTGGAGACGTGACTAATGAACAGAGAAGATGTTATATTAGTGCCAGGAATGTCTCCCTTGTTTATTCTGGACCCCATTTTGAAATTGGCATCGTTTGAAATTTGTGAAATTTACCAATTTGCCATTTTCTGACCACTATTTTGGGTAGTTGAAATTGGTAAATGGGCAGTTTCTTGTACTCAATCGATAGAAGAAATAGAGTTCTAGCGAAATAGCTATGATTTTAGTGGACTGGAACATTGGAATTGGCCAAAAATAGGGCTCAAATTGGGCGAAATCGCCGATGCGTAAACATCGTCGAGAGCGATAAATTTGCGAGAGCATAATTCTGTAAGTTTTCAATCAAATTTCATACTTTTGGTGTCATTATGATCGGAAAAAGATTCTCTATCATTTCATAAGAAGTTTTTTTTTTCCAAAAAAATTTCGACCCTGAGAACAAGTTTCCAAGAAGGCCTATCGACCCCCAAAGGGTTAATCTCTAAAAAATTTTTTTTTGTTAATACTCCTGGGTGTCAGAAACGGATTATAATTGAATTCACATTATTTCTTATGGGGAAAATAGCTTCAGTTTTCGTTGATTTCAGTTTTAGTCGATCCCTCTGGAACGGATTAAACACGAAAACGGAGGGTTGACTGTATATACAGTAGGGCCCCACTTATATGGCAGGTTAGGTTCCAGGCTAGTGCCTTAAAGCAGATATAGCCGAAAAGCAGAACGCCATTTTTTCCACTTCTAAATGCATATAAATGCCAGACAACAAGCTTACACTAACTTATATTAAGTAAGCAATAGCACTAGGCATTAGAAAACACAATAAAAAGTAAGATACACACAGAGTACACTTATTACAGTGAACCCCCGGTGCTCGACGGCGTCAGAGCTCGGCCAAATCAGTGTTCAATGTTTTTTTTTTACAATAATTTTGACTCGGTATTAGGCGGCCACTCGGAGTTGGGCGAGTCGGCTATCCGTCCCGGACGCGTACACGTGTGGCTGTGGCCCAGCTGGGTGCCCAGGCACTCAGTGTGTTATTGTTTACAAGCGAGCGAACACTACCCACACACATCCCACGCATTCATACCATATACAGTGGTACCTCGAGTTACGATATTTTCGTTCGAGAATGCTGTTCAAGTGCCATTACCAAACGAATTTATCCCCATAAGGAATAATGTAAAATAGACTAGTCCTTTTACACCCCCAAAAATATACCTACAAAAGCATTTAAAAATAAACTTACATAAAAGGGCGATTTTGGGGACCATCGTAACTCGAGTACCACTGTACTATATAATCATTATTCCAGTGTTTTAGTGCTTGCAACTGCTGAATAAGCCACCATGGGCCACAAGAAAGCTCCTAGTGCCAAGCCTGTGGTAAAGAATGTCAGAAATACGGTAGAATTGAAGAAGGAGATGATAGCAAAATATGAAAGTGGAGTGCGTGTCACTGAGCTGGCCAGGCTCTATGGCAAATCCCATTCAACAATCTCTTCCATTTTGGCCAAGAGAAAGGAAATCAAGGATGCTGTTGTTGCGAAAGGTGCAAGTATGGTCACAAAACAGAGATCTCAAGTGCTGGAACAAGTGGAAACTTTGTTGTTGGTGTGGATCAACGAGAAAAAGTTAGCAGGAGATAGTGTTACGCTGGCAATAATATGTGAAAAAGCAAGGCAATTGCATGATGATCTCGTTAAGAAAATGCCTGCAATGAGTGCTGAAGTGAACGAATTTAAAGCCAGCAAAGATTGGTTTGACAAATTTAAGAAGCGAAGTGGCATACATAGTGTTGTGAGGTATGGTGAGGCTGCCAGTTCTGACAAAAGTGCTGCTGAAAAATATGTTCAAGATTTCCAGGGGTACATAGAGGCTGAACAATTCCAACCCCAACAAGTGTTCAATTGTGACGAAACAGGCCTGTTTTGGAAGAAAATGCCAAACAGGACCTACATTACAAAGGAGGAAAAGGCACAGCCAGGATATAAGCCTATGAAAGACAGGCTAACTCTCATGATGTGTGCTAATGCCAGTGGTGATTGCAAAGTGAAGCCTTTACTGGTGTATCATTCTGAAAATCCTCGAGTGTTTGGCAGATGCGGTATCAACAAGTCTAATTTGTGTGTGATGTGGAAGTCTAACAAAAAGGCATGGGTCACTAGGGAAATTTTCCTTGATTGGTTCAAAAACGTGTTTGGCCCCAGTGTGAAGAAATATCTCTAGGAAAATAATTTGCCACTTAAGTGCCTCCTGATAAGGACAATGCTCCTGGTCATCCTCCAGACTTGGCAGAGGAAATTGTGCAGGGCTGTGAGTTCATCAAAGTGAAGTTCTTGCCCCCTAATACCACTCCTCTCCTCCAGCCCATGGACCAGCAGGTCATTTGCAACTTTAAAAACTCTACACCAAAGCAATGTTTCAAAAGTGCTTTGATGTGACCACAGACATGGATATGACCCTAAAAGAGTTTTGGAAAGATCATTTCCATATCCTGCATTGTGTAAAGCTTATAGGTAAAGCTTGGGAGGGAGTGACTACCAGGACTTTGAACTCTGCCTGGAGAAAATTGTGGCCAGACTGTGTCCTAGATTTTGAAGGTTTTGGGGCTGAGCCTCAGAACCCTGAGCCTGAGCCTGTTGTGCAAGAAATTGTGGAACTGGGCAAGTCCATGGGGTTGGATGTTTGTACCCAGGATGTGGAACAGTTGGTGGAGGAGCACAATGAAGAGTTAACCACTGAAGATTTGCAAGAGCTTCAACAGCAACAAAAGACCACAGTTCAGGAAAATGGTCCAGAGGAGGAGGTGGAACCGAGATGGAAGAAGGTGCCTTCTTCAAGGATTAGGGAGATCTGTGCCAAATGGGCTGATGTGCAAGGCTTTATGGATGATTATCACCCTAACCAAGATGTTGCACGCCGTGTATGCGACATGTTTAATGACAATGTCTTGTTACATTTTAGGGACATTTTAAAGAACCGCCAGACATAGAGCTCCCTGGACAGATTTTTTGTTAGAGAGGGGTCCAGTGACTCTCAACCTGGTGCTAGTGGCATTAAAAGAAAAAGGGAAGTAACCCCAGAAAAGAACTTGGTACCTGCAGTGTTAATGGAAGGGGATTCCCCTTCCAAACACTAGCATACTACTCCACCTTCTCCCCTCCTCCCGTCCTCCACACATCAACAACTCTTCAACAAATGTAAGTGACATGTATTGTACTATTTATTTCTTAATTTTTTATAAAACTGTGTTTACTTTAATGTCAAAAAGTTCTAAAAAATATTTTATTTTAATACTTTTGGATGACTGGAACGGATTAATTTTATTTCCATTATTTCTTATAGGGAAAATAGAATCGGAGTTCGACCAAACCAGTCGTCGACGGGCCCTCTGGGACGGATTACCGACGAGAACCGGGGGCTCACTGTACTTACCTTAAAGTATTAACATTGATGTGTGATAGGTGAGTGGCAGGGTATTGTCTAAAACAAGTAAAAGATTAAAAGGAATTTTCTTTTCCTTGCAGTAAGCCTCAACTGTAGGCTTAAAATAGTCTGTGAACCAATTTATGAAAAGATCGGTAGTCATCCAAGCTTTCGAATTGGATTTATAATAAACAGGGAGGCTACCTTTTGCATAGTTCTTTAGGGCCCTAGGATTCTCTGAGTGATAAATTATCATAGGTTTTAACTTGCAATCCCCAGCAGCATTAGCTCCTAGCAAGTGTGTTACCTGACTCTCTTGGGTTATCCTGGGTTCTCTACACATATGCTGCTATATGTAACTGTATTTGATGGCTATCTCAGCGATCAACATATACAGTGGAACCCCGACTAACTATACATAGTTCCATATAACGAAAAAATCGTATAACGAAAGCTTTTTTTGCAAAATAAGTCACCATGGGTCCAAAGAAGCTTCACAAGTCGGTAAAGGCTATAGCACCAGCCAGTGATAAAGTGTAGCAATGGAAATAAGTCACTCTGTCTTGACTTTTTTAGTTATCCTAGGTTTTCTACACATATGCTGCTATGTATGATAATCTATGTATAACTGGATTTGTGTATACCTGAATAAACATACTTACTTAAGTAAGTTAAGCGATTAATCGATAGAAAATGACGACACAAAACTTAACTTCTACAGTGTTGTTTGATATAGGGACACTGACAAGAGCGCCGTCCTCTGACGAGGCATCGGTAAACGAGTACGTCGCTAAGTGAGGAGAGACTATAATATTGTAAGTGCTTTTGTAAGTGTATTTTTGGGGGTCTGAAATGGACTAACCTACTTGACATTATTTCTAAAGGGAGTAAATTCGTTCGGTAATGGCACTTGAGCAGGCTTCTGGAATGAATTTTGTTCGTTACTCGGGGGTCCACTGTATTACGTAATGTTTTCCCTCTGCCAGGCAACACCATAGCACATAAACAGCATGTTTATATGCTTTGTAACGTGTTTCTTATATAATTTTGAAGAAAATATCATAGATGGATTAAAGAAAATGTCTATATTAACGTAAAATAAGACATTTAATGTGCTCAAGATTGATTATTATTAGTATTACGTAATGTTTTCCCTCCGCCCACCAACACCATAGCATATAAACAGCATTTTTATATGTTATAAGTATATGCTATTAGTATATATCGCCGGTAATCCGTTCCAGAGGGCATGTCGATCACCGGTTTGGTCGATTTCCGATTCTAATTTCCCCATAAGAAATAATGGAAATAAAATTAATCCGTTCCAGACATCCAAAAGTATTAAAATAAAATATTTTTTAGAACTTTTTGACATTAAATTACACACAATTTTATGACAATTAAAGAAATAATAGTACAATAACATGTCACTTACATTTATTGAAGAGTTGTTGATGTGTGCAAGACAGGAGGAGGGGAGAGGATGGAGTAGTATGTTAGTGTTTGGAAGGGAAATCCCCTTCCATTAACACTGCAGGTGGCAAGTTCCTTTCTGGGGTTTCTGGCCTTTTTCTTTTAATACCACTAGGACCAGGTTGAGAGTCACTGGAACTTTCACAAAAAATCTGTCCAGGGAGCTCTGTGTCTGGCTTTTCTTTAAAAACATCTCTGAAATGGGACACCACATTGTCATTGTACATGTGGCCAACATGGTCTGCAACAGCTTGGTTAGGGTGATAATGATCCATAAAGCCTTGCACATCAGCCCATTTGGCACAGATCTCCCTAATCCTTGAAGAAGGCACCTTCTTCCATCTCTGTTCCTCCTCCTCCTCTGAACCATTTTCCTGAACTGTGGTCTGTTGTTGCTGTTGCTGTTGAAGCTCTTGCAGATCTTCAGTGGTTAGCTCTTCATTGTCCTCCTCCACCAACTGTTCCACATCCTCGGTACAAACATCCAACCCCATGGACTTGCTTAGTTCCACAGCAGGCTCAGGCTCAGATTTCTGAGGCTCAGCCCCAAAACCTTCAAAATCTAGGACACAGTCTGGCCACAATTTTCTCCAGGCAGAGTTCAAAGTCCTGGTAGTCACTCCCTCCCAAGCCTTACCTATAAGCTTTACACAATGCAGGATATGGAAATGATCTTTCCAAAACTCTTTTAGGGTCATATCCATGTCTGTGGTCATATCAAAGCACTTTTGAAACATTGCTTTGGTGTAGAGTTTTTTAAAGTTGCAAATGACCTGCTGGTCCATGGGCTGGAGGAGAGGAGTGGTATTAGGGGGCAAGAACTTCACTTTGATGAACTTACAGTCCTGCACAATTTCCTCTGCCAAGTCTCGAGGATGACCAGGAGCACTGTCCATTATCAGGAGGCACTTAAGTGGCAAATTATTTTCCTCGATATATTTCTTCACACTGGGGCCAAACACGTTTTTGAACCAATCTAAGAAAATGTCCTTTGTGACCCATGCCTTTTTGTTAGACTTCCACATCACACACAAATTAGACTTGGTGATACCGCATCTGCTAAACACTCGGGGATTTTCAGAATGATACACCAGTAAAGGCTTCACTTTACAAGCACCACTGGCATTAGCACAAAGCATCAAAGTTAGCCTGTCTTTCATAGGCTTATGTCCTGGGAGTGCCTTTTCCTCCTGTGTAATGAAGGTCCTGTTCGGCATTTTCTTCCAAAACAGGCCTGTTTCGTCACAATTGAACACTTGTTGGGGTTGGAATTGTTCAGTCTCTATGTACCCCATGAATTCATTCACGTAATTTTCAGCCGCACTTTTGTCAGAACTGGCTGCCTCACCATGCCTCACAACACTATGTATGCCACTTCGCTTCTTAAATCTGTCAAACCAGCCTTTGCTGGCTTTAAATTCATTCACTTCAGCACTCATTGCAGGCATTTTCTTAACGAGATCATCATACAACTGCCTTGCTTTTTCACATATTATCGCCTGCGAAACACTATCTCCTGCTAACTGTTTCTCGTTGATCCACAACAACAACAAAGTTTCCACTTGTTCCAGGACTTGAGATCTCTGTTTTGTGACCATACTTGCACCTTTCGCAACAACAGCGTCCTTGATTTCCTTTCTCTTGGCCATAATGGAACAGATGGTTGAATGGGATTTGCCATAGAGCCTGGCCAGCTCAGTGATTCACACTCCACTTTCATATTTTGCAATGATCTCCTTCTTCAATTCTACCGTATTTCTCACTTTCTTTACCACAGGGCTGGCACTAGGAGCTTTCTTGGGGCCATGGTGGCTTATTGAGCAGTTGCAAGCACTAAAAACAGTGGAATAATGACAATACAGTGGTACCTCGGTTAACGATATTTTTTCATTCCAGAATGCTGTTTAAGTGCCATTACCAAACGAATTTATCCCTATAAGGAATAATGTAAAATAGACTAGTCATTTTAGACCCCCAAAAATACACTTACAAAAGCATTTAAAAAAATAAACTTACATAAAAGGGCGAGTTTGGGGACCATCGTTAACCGAGGTACCACTGTATACTGGTATGAATGCGTGGGTGGTTGTCGCTTGCTTGTAAACAATAGCACACTGAGTGCCTGGGTGCCCAGCTGGGCCACGGGCCATGCGTACGCGTCCGGGACAAATCGCCGACTCCGAGCGGCTTGTCTATTACCGAACCAAAATTCTCATTAAAAAACCTGTCTAACCGATTTGGAAGACCTCCGACGCCGTCTATCACCAGGGGTTGACTGTATATACGTTAGTGCCGCTACTGCCCTAAACGTATATTTACGTTTTATTTTTCCTGCCTCCAAATTTGGCACGATTGGCCTGAGATGCCTGGTCAGCATAGAATGGGTCTTAGCCCTTGGTGTGCGCTGTATTAAAAAAATCTGGGACCACTTAGTACCTTGTGGGAGGACCAGTTCAATTGAGTGCCAGCTTGAGCAAAGAGTGGCAAACACATGGGATTCACTGATGTCTTGTAGTATTAACTCTCCCATTTTAAGTGGAAAGTGATGTTGACCCCGAGTTTAGTGGCTCTGAGGTGGATATGGCCATAAGTTGTCGAGGAAATATCAAAAACCTTGATAATAACCCATGTGCAACATTTGTGCAACATCCTTTCAGAATGTCTTATAACCTATGCCTGTCTATCTTTGTCTGCCTCTGTCTATCTCTGTCTCACAGGTACACAAATACAATTATACATAGTGTAAATTTCCTAGGATAATCCAAAAATTCAGACAAAGTGCTTGTAAACATGACTGGCAAATATGTATTTACACTTGCTCAGGAACCAGACGTGTTGGTTCAGGAGTCGATCTCTCTCAGACGGGAGAGCTAGATGCTAGATGGACAGGCAGATAGACAGAGAGCTTGACAGATAGAGATCTTGACAGACAGAGAGCTTGACAGACAGAGAGCTTGACAGACAGATAGAGCTTGACAGACAGATAGAGAGCTTGACAGACAGATAGAGAACTTGACAAACACAGAGGGCTTGACAGATAGACAGAGCTTGGCAGACACAGATAGACAGAGAGCTTGGCAGACAGATAGACAGACAGATATGTTTGTGTAACAGTGAAAACAGAGGGGGATGCTCATCAAATGTCACCCCTTATCTTATCACTGCACCCTCGCTTACGCTCATCAACTGTCACCAATTATCTTACCTTATCTTATCACTGTCAGCAGTGGACTGACTTGTCTTACATCATGTTTCAAGGGAACTTATTATTCTTTTTCTTATTATTATTTTCATTATTCATATTATTATTCCTATTGTTATTATTATTATTATTATTAATATTATTATATACTCCCACGTATCCAAAACATTGCTGGGACCTATAAATACTTTGTATATATATTCCTAGACAATAGTAAATGACCAAGGCAGGTGTAAATGTCCACCTGTCAGTGTGTTTGTGACAATTTGAGTACAATTTCAGTATACCTAATATTAGTGTTAGAACAAAGAACTACTATAAATTGTAATTATCAGAGCAAAAATTATATAAAATAATATAAAAAAGAGAAAAAAAGGTATATCGGCAACACATCTGCAAGCGGCAGGACTCGATGTTGCCGTCAGGTGAGCATTCAGTGCCAACTTCTTGGCCTCATATATCGGTAAGTACTGAGCCTAAATTTTTTTTTTATCCTGTAACACTTAGAAAAATGTGCTCTTTATTTCTATAAAAAAAAAAAAAATTCAAAATATTCGGGGCACTGGGGTAGTATACGTATATATACGTTTGGACTGTTTACGGGTTAATGTGCCCAAGAGTGATTATTATTAGTATTACGTAATGTTTTCCCTCTGCCCGGCAACATCATAGCACATAAACAGCATGTTTATATGTTTTGTAATGTGTTTCTTATATAATTTTGAAGAAAATATCATAGATGGATTAATGAAAATGTTTAAATTAATGTAAAATAAGACATTTAATGTGCCCAAGAGTGATTATTATTAGTATTACATAATGTTTTCCCTCCGCCTGGCAAACACTCCTACATAGCATATAAACATAGCATATAAACAGCATGTTTATATGCTATGTAATGTGTTTCTTATATAATTTTGAAAATATCATAGATGGATTAATGAAAATGTCTATATTGATGTAAAATTGGACATTTAATATGCCCAAGAGTGATTATTACATACTTGAGAGATGTGCTCATGGAAAATGTAAACAAACCGGGTGGCGCGCGCCGTATCTGAAAGACTGCTCGCCGTATACAAAAGTTTTGGTCATAATTTGAACTCGCCGTATCAACGGAACGCCGAAAAGCGGGGCCCTACTGTATATACACAGTGGAACCCCGAGTTTCGAACAATCCATTCCAGGAGCTAGTTCTCAACTCGAAACGTTCGAAAGTCGAATCAATATTTCTCATAAGAAATAATGGAAATACAATTAATCCATTCCAGAAACCCAAAAATATTAAAAAAAAAAAAATACATTTTAATGAGATTAATTATAGTTCTACATGTTAACCAAAGGTCGATCAACTGCTCCTGGAGAGGATGGTATAACCTATGATATTCTCAGAACTTTAAGGCACGTGCCTAATAATCCTTTGTTGGCACTGTATAATACCAGTTACATTGAGGGAGTTCTTCCTACTTCCTGGACCAATAGTCTCATTGTGCCTATCCCTAAGCCCCAACAGCCTGATACATTTAGACCGATCTCCTTAACTAGCTGTCTTTGTAAAATTTTTGAAAGAATGATACTTAACAGACTGTACTATAGAATCAGACACCAACTCTCCCCCTCCCTCTATGGGTTCATGAAAGGTAAGAGTGTGCAGAATTGTATCTCCACCTTTCTCACCTCACACACCTCTACTAGTTTTACCACATTTCTTGATCTAAAATCTGCATTTGATATCGCGAACAGAACTGTTATACTACATGAACTAGCCAAAATGAATATTGGTGGTAGCCTACTCTGCTGGATAATAGGATACCTGTCAAACAGAGTATCCTCTGTCCTCTACCAAGGCTTTAGAAGCGAGTCTAAAGAAATGTCCCTAGGTACACCACAGGAGGAGTTCTCAGTCCCATGCTATTTAATATTCTGATTAATGCCCTCCTAAATGCTCTTCCTGCCTCACCTAAACATATAGCTATAAGCTATGCTGATGACATCATGATCCATACAACAGGGCATAAAAAGATGAGTTCCGTTCTTAATGAAGTTCAAGCAATTTGTAATCGACTAGGCCTCATAATATCTTCCTCTAAAACAAAGATATTAACAAGCAAACGACATCCCCACCCATCTATTTGCAGGGTGAAAACATTAGCTACGTTAAAACTTACAGATATCTTGGTGTAGATGTACCCTTTACCAAATCTACTATACCACAACTAAATAAAAATGCAAAGATAGACTAAATGCTCTTAAAGCTGTTGCTGGATACAACCCCAACTATGGTGCTAATGTGAGAATCGCGAGAATGATGTACATAGCCTATATTAGGTCCTTAATTGATTATGC
>WNWK01055073.1:0-11372 GCA_009830355.1 Cherax destructor
AATATAAAATTATAAATTATATTTTTAATATTTCATATTTTTATAAAATCATTAAATCAAAAAATATTTTAAAATATTATATTATATTTAATATAAATTAATCAAAATTTAAAATATTTTTATCAATTAAATTAAATATAATTAAAATATTTTATAATATAAAAATAACATTTAAAAATTTAAAATTAATTTTGAAAATAGTAAAATTATTTAAAAAATTGAAATAAAGAAATTTATTTTAAAAATTTATAAAATTTAATTTAAATCTTAAAAAATTATAAAAAATTTTATAAATTTATATTAATTTTAAAAATAATAAAATTATCAATTAAAATTATAAAATATATTTTATATTTCTTTAAATTTAAAAAATTTATTAAACTAAAAAATTTTTTAAAAATTAAAACTTAAATCGAAAATTAAATTGATTTTATGCAATTAAAAATTTTAATTAAATTTAACTTTAAAATATTTTTATTAAAATTATTTATAAAATTTAAAATTCAAATTAAATAGGAATTAACAATTTTAATTTTTTATATTTATTTTTAAATTAAAAAATTCTTAAATCAAATTCTTAAATATATAATTTAAAATATTTTAATTTTTAATATATTTTTATTTAATATAATTAATTTAAAATATTTTAAAATATAATTAACTAAAAATTTCTAAATTGATTTATGATAATTTTAATTTAATTCATAGTATTTTTAAAAATAGTTTTCAAAAATAATTAAATCAAAATCAATAATATTTCTTTTAATTAATTTATTAAAAATTTTTAAATCAAATTTATTTTAAATATTTAAAATAAAATTAATAAAATCAATAAAAATCTATTAAATTTTAATATTTTTTAAATTTAATTTTTTAAAAACATGAATTAAAATAAAAAATTCTAAAAATTTTATAATAAATTTATTTTTTAGGTTCTTCAAAACTTTTTTATAAATTTTTAAAATTTTAAAAATTTAAATTAAAAATTTATGAAAAAGTAAAATTTTATATTTTTTGACTTACTATAGGGTATTTTATCTAAAATATTCAGAAATCCTTAATCTAATCGTCAAAAAAATCATTATAGCATTTTTAATATTTATTACATTTTAAAATCTAAATCTAAAATTATTTATAGAATATTATATTTCGAATACTGAAAATTAAAATCAAAATGTAAAACTATTTTATTCATATTAGTTAGAGGTTGGTTTTCTGAAACCATTTATAAAATATAGTTATAACTTAATAATTTTATGAAATTTAGAAATAAAAATTTATTTGATTACTATTTTTCAAAAATATTTCAAAATGAATTATTAAATAAAAATTTAAATTAAATTAATTTTTAAATTAATTAAATCAATTAGAATCAATATTTAAAATATGATAACAAAATGTAATATTTTTTCTAATTGTTGAAATTATAAGAACAATTTATATTGAAAAATTTTGATTGGTATCAAAATATTTTAAAAATTACTTAAATCCAAAAAATCATAAAATTATATTTTTAAATATTATATTTTAAAAATCATAAAAATCAAAAAATTTTAAAATATTTCATATTATTTTCGAAAACTGAAACATTAAAAAGCTCAAAAAATTGCAAAATCGTATTTTATTGCATTTTCAGTTTTAGAGCGTTTGAGTGCTTTCTGGCAAAACTCATTTTTAGCTAAAATACTGATTATCACACTTTTAAATAAATTTTCTGCAATTGAAATTTATGGGAAAAGTAAGCAAAATTTTATGATTTTCTTTTAGGAACTTACTCATAGTGTATTTTATCTAAAAATTTTTCAGAAATCTAAAATCTTTAAATCGTCAAAAATGCAATAAAATCAATTTTATACATTTTAATATTATTAATTATTTACATATTTTTAAAATCCATTAAAATCTATAAAATCAATTTTTTATAGAATATTTCATATTATTTTCGAAAATACATGAAACATTAAAATCAGAAAATGTGCTAAATCGTATTTATTATATTTGACGATTTAGGTTTGAGTGCTTTTCTGGCAAAACTCATTTTTAGCTAAAATCTAATTATCACATTTAAAAATTTTACTCAATTGAAATTTATGAAATAACAAATTTTATGATTTTCTTTTAAACTTATCATGTGTATTTATCTAAAAAATTTTTCAGAAAATCCTTAAAATCCTAAATCGTCAAAAATGCAATAAATCAAGTTTTATAGCATTTTTAATATTATATTTTTACTATTTTAAAATCCATTAAAAATCTAAAAAATCAATTTTATAGAATATTTCAATTTTCGAAAAATACATGAAACATTAAAAATCTAGAAAATGTGCTAAAATGTATTTTATTCATATTTCGACAGAGTTTGAGTGCTTTTCTAAAACATTTTAGCTAAAATTTAATTATACATTTTAATAAATTTATCAATTAAATTTATGAAATAAGAAAATTTTATATTTTCTTAGAATCTTATATATTATACTAAAAAAATATTTTAGAAATTTGAAATTAAATCGTAAAAAATGCATAAAATCATTTTTAGCATTTAATATTTATAATTATTACATATTTTAAAAATCATTAAAAATCTATAAAAATCAATATTTTATAGAATATTTCATATTATTTTCGAAAAATACATGAAACATTAAAAAAGCTCAGAAAAATGTGCTAAAATCGTATTTTATTTGCATATTTCGACGTTTTAAAGCGGTTTGAGTGCTTTCTGGCAAAACTCATTTTTAGCTAAAATACTAGATTATCACACTTTTAAATAAATTTCATACTGCAATTGAAATTTATGGGAAAAGTAAGCAAAATTTTATGATTTTTTTAGGAACTTACTCTATGTATTTTATCAAAAATAAGTTTTCAGAAAATCCTGAAAATGCCTTAAATCTCAAAAATGCAATAAATCAATTTTATAGCATTTTTTAATATTTATTAATTATTTACATATTTTTAAAATTATTTACATATTTTAAAAATCCATTAAAATCTATAAAATCAATATTTTATAGAATATTCATATTATTTTCAAAAATACATGAAACATTAAAAATCAAAAAATGTGCTAAAATGGTATTTTATTGCATATTTCGACGTTTAGAGCGGTTTGAGTGCTTTTCTGAAAACTCATTTAGCTAAAATATAGATTATCACTTTTAAATAAATTTCTACGAATTGAAATTTATGGGAAAAGTAAGCAAAATTTTATGATTTTCTTTTAGGAACTTACTCATAGGTGTATTTTATCTAAAAATAGTTTTCAAAAATCCTTGAAAATCCTTAAATCGTCAAAATGCAATAAAATCAAGTTTTATAGCATTTTAATATTTATAATTATTTACATATTTTAAAAATCCATTAAAATCTATAAAAATCAATATTTTTATAGATATTTCATATTCAAAATACATGAAACATTAAAAAGCTCAGAAAAATGTGCTAAAATGTATTTATTGCATATTTCGACGTTTAGAGCGGTTTGAGTGCTTTTCTGGCAAAACTCATTTTTAGCTAAAATACTAGATTATCACACTTTTAAATAAATTTTCTGCAATTGAAATTTATGGAAAAGTAACAAATTTTATGATTTTCTTTTGGAACTTACTCATAGGTGTATTTTATCTAAAAATATTTTCAGAAAATCCTGAAAATGCCTTAATCGTCAAAAATGCAATAAAATCAGTTTTATAGCATTTTAATTTATAATTATTTACATATTTTTAAAAATCCCTTAAAAATCAAAAAATCAATATTTTTATAGAATATTTCATATTATTTCAAAATACATGAAACATTAAAACTCAGAAAAAGTGCTAAATCGTATTTTATTGCATATTTCGACGTTTTAGAGCGGTTTGAGTGCTTTTCTGGCAAAACTCATTTTAGCTAAATATTATCACACTTTTAAATAAATTTCTCAATTGAATTTATGGGAAAAGTAACAAAATTTTATGATTTTCTTTTAGAATCTTACTCATAGTGTATTTATCTAAAAATAGTTTTTCAGAAAATCCTTGAAAATGCCTTAAATCGTCAAAAAATGCAATAAAATCAAGTTTATAGCATTTTTAATATTTATTAATTATTTACATATTTTTAAAAATCCCATTAAAATCTATAAAAATCAATATTTTATAGAATATTTCATATTATTTTCGAAAAATACATGAAACATTAAAAATCTCAGAAAAATGTGCTAAAATCGTATTTTATTGCATATTTCGACGTTTTAGAGCGGTTTGAGTGCTTTTCTGGCAAAACTCATTTTTAGCTAAAATACTAGATTATCACACTTTTAAATAAATTTCTACTGCAATTGAAATTTATGGGAAAAGTAAGCAAAATTTTATGATTTTCTTTTAGGAACTTACTCATAGGTGTATTTTATCTAAAAAAATAGTTTTTCAGAAAATCCTTGAAAATGCCTTAAATCGTCAAAAATGCAATAAAATCAAGTTTTATAGCATTTTTAATATTTATTATTATTTACATATTTTAAAAATCCATTAAAATCTATAAAAATCAATATTTTTATAGAATATTTCATATTATTTTCGAAAAATACATGAAACATTAAAAAGCTCAGAAAAATGTGCTAAAATCGTATTTTATTGCATATTTCGACGTTTTAGAGCGGTTTGAGTGCTTTTCTGGCAAAACTCATTTTTAGCTAAAATACTAGATTATCACACTTTTAAATAGAATTTCTACTGCAATTGAAATTTATGGGAAAAGTAAGCAAAATTTTATGATTTTCTTTTAGGAACTTACTCATAGGTGTATTTTATCTAAAAAAATAGTTTTCAGAAAATCCTTGAAAATCCTTAAATCGTCAAAAAATGCAATAAAATCAAGTTTTATAGCATTTTTAATATTTATTAATTATTTACATATTTTTAAAAATCCATTAAAAATCTATAAAAATCAATATTTTTATAGAATATTCATATTATTTTCAAAATACATGAAACATTAAAAAACTCAAAAAATGTGCTAAAATGTATTTTATTGCATATTTCGACGTTTAGAGCAGTTTGAGTGCTTTTCTGGCAAAACTCATTTTTAGCTAAAATACTAGATTATCACACTTTTAAATAGAATTTCAACTGCAATTGAAATTTATGGGAAAAGTAAGCAAAATTTTATGATTTTCTTTTAGGAACTTACTCATAGGTGTATTTTATCTAAAAAAATTTTTTCAGAAAATCCTTGAAAATGCCTTAAATCGTCAAAAATGCAATAAAATCAAGTTTTATAGCATTTTTAATATTTATTAATTATTTACATATTTTAAAAATCCCATTAAAAATCTATAAAAATCAATATTTTTATAGAATATTTCATATTATTTTCGAAAAATACATGAAACATTAAAAAGCTCAGAAAAATGTGCTAAAATCGTATTTTATTGCATATTTCGACGATTTAGAGCAGTTTGAGTGCTTTTCTGGCAAAACTCATTTTTAGCTAAAATACTAGATTATCACACTTTTAAATAAAATTTCTACTGCAATTGAAATTTATGGGAAAAGTAAGCAAAATTTTATGATTTTCTTTTAGGAACTTACTCATAGGTGTATTTTATCTAAAAAATAGTTTTTCAGAAAATCCTTGAAAATGCTTAAATCGTCAAAAAATGCAATAAAATCAAGTTTTATAGCATTTTTAATATTTATTAATTATTTACATATTTTTAAAAATCCATTAAAAATCTATAAAAATCAATATTTTTATAGAATATTTCATATTATTTTCAAAAATACATGAAACATTAAAAAGCTCAAAAAATGTGCTAAAATCGTATTTTATTGCATATTTCGACGTTTTAGAGCAGTTTGAGTGCTTTTCTGGCAAAACTCATTTTTAGCTAAAATACTTAGATTATCACACTTTTAAATAAATTTCTACTGCAATTGAAATTTATGGGAAAAGTAAGCAAAATTTTATGATTTTCTTTTAGGAACTTACTCATAGGTGTATTTTATCTAAAAAAATAGTTTTCAGAAAATCCTTGAAAATGCCTTAAATCGTCAAAAATGCAATAAAATCAAGTTTTATAGCATTTTTAATATTATTAATTATTTACATATTTTTAAAAAATCCCATTAAAAATCTATAAAAATCAATATTTTTATAGAATATTTCATATTATTTTCAAAAATACATGAAACATTAAAAATCAAAAAATGTGCTAAAATGTATTTTATTGCATATTTCGACGATTTAGAGCAGTTTGAGTGCTTTTCTGGCAAAACTCATTTTTAGCTAAAATACTAGATTATCACACTTTTAAATAAATTTCTGCAATTGAAATTTATGGGAAAAGTAAGCAAAATTTATGATTTTCTTTTAGGAATCTTACTCATAGGTGTATTTTATCTAAAAAAATAGTTTTCAGAAAATCCATGAAAATGCCTTAAATCGTCAAAAATGCAATAAAATCAAGTTTTATAGCATTTTTAATATTTATTAATTATTTACATATTTTTAAAAATCCATTAAAAATCTATAAAAATCAATATTTTTATAGAATATTTCATATTATTTTCGAAAAATACATGAAACATTAAAAAGCTCAGAAAAATGTGCTAAAATCGTATTTTATTGCATATTTCGACGTTTTAGAGCGTTTGAGTGCTTTTCTGGCAAAACTCATTTTTAAAATTGTATTTTATTGCATATTTCGACGTTTAGAGTCGTTTGAAAACTCTTTTTGAAAATATTAATTTCAACTTTTAAATAATTCACTAAATAAATTTTATGAATTGAAATTTATTTTAGGAATTAAATAGTGTTTTTGAATCTAAAAAAAGTTTTGAAAATTAAAACTAAATTTTCAAAAAATCATAAACATTTAATTAAAATCATTTAAAATTAATTTTAAATTTTTAAAAATATTAATTATTTAAAAAATTTTTAAATCATTAAAATTATAAAAATCATATTTTAATAAAATTCATATTATTTAAAAATATTGAATTAAATTTATAATTTCAATTTATTTTTATAATTTCTTTAAAACGTTTTAAGTAAATATTGGCAATACTATTTTAGATAAAATACTAATTTAATTTTAAATAGAATGCAATAATTTATGTAAAACAAGGAAATTTTATTTAATTTTATAAATCTAAAATTTTAATAAAAAATATTTTTAGAAATATTAAAATTTTAAATTCAAAAATCATAAATCAATTTTAAATTTAAAATTATTAATTATTTAATTTTATATAAATATTAAAATTAAAAAATCAATTTTTATGAAATTTATATTTTAATTTTATGAAATTTAAAGCTAGAAATAGTTGTAATTATTTTAATCATTTTTCAGAAATATGGATATTTTAAAAAAATTTTATTATTACTAAAAACTTATATTTTTTAAAAAATTTTATCAATTAAATTTATGAAAAAATAAAATTTTAAAATTCTTATAGATTTAATATAATATTTTTAAAATATTAAATATTAAAAAATCATAATTTTAAATCTAAAAATTATAAAAAATTTATAGATTTAAATTATTAAAATTAAAATTTAAAAATTCATTAAAAAATTTAAAAGATTTTATATTTTAATATTTTTATTACAAAACATTAAAAATCAATAAATTAAAATTAATTGAATATTTCAAGAAAATTAAGAATTTAGATTTTTTTAATATCTTAGCTAAAATTTATTAAATTTTATAAAAATTTATAATTGAAATTATGAAAATACAAAAATTAATTTCTAATAATTTTTATATTATATTTTATTAATATTAAAAATTTCAAAATCTTAAAATCATATTTTTAAAAATATTCAATTATTTTAAAATACATAAATTAAAAATTATTAAAAATTTAAAAATCTAATTATAATTAATTTTTAAAATGTTATATTTTTCAAAATCATTATAACTTAAAATTATAAATTTTAAATAATTTTATGAATTGAGATTTAGAGGTGATTGCAAAATATTTTAGAAATCTAGTTATTTTAAAAAATTTTAGAATTAAGAAATAAAAAATTTTATATTTCTTTTAACTTATATTTATTTTATCTAAAATAGTTTTCAAGAAAATCTTAAAATCTTTATTTAAAATTCATATAATCATTTTAAAAAATTTTTTAGAAAATTTAAATATTTTTAAAAATCACATTAAACATAAAAATTATTTTTTAAATATTTATTTTTTATATAAAAACCATTAAATAAAAATCAAATTTCTAAAATTATTTTATTGTATTTTCAGTTAAAGTTTGAGTGCTATGAAAATCATTTTTGAAAATCTAGATTTAACTTTTAAATAAATTTCATTTGAAATATGAAATAACAAATTTTATATTTTTTTCTACTCAATGATTTATAAAAAAATATTTTAGAAACCTTAATCTAATGTATAAATCAAAAAAAAGTTTTAAAATCTTAATTTATTAATATTTAAATAAAACATTAAATTTAAATATATTTTAATATTCATATTATTTAAAAATCATAAACATAAAATCAAAATTTAAATTATTTTTTGCAATTACGATTAAAAGTTTAGTGTTTGCAAAATCTTTTTAGCAATTTCGATTTAACTTTATTTTCTGCAATTTATTTAAAAATAATAAATTTTATGAATTTCTTTTAAATTATTAGGGAATAAAAAATTTTTTCAGAAAATTAATCTAATGTAATACAAAAAATAGTTTTAACCTTTAATATTTAAATTAAATTAAAAATCAATTAATCATATAATATTTTTTAATTATTTAATATTTTAAAAATCCATAAAATAAAAATCAAAAAGTTAATTATTTTAATAATTGACTTAAACAGTTTGATATTTGAAAATCATTTTTGCTATTTGATTTCTTTTAATGATTTCTGCATTAATTTAGGAAAATAGAAAATTTTAGATTTTTAGAATTAAATTTTGGGAACTAAAAATTTATTTTCGAAAATCCTTAAATCTTATGTTAAAAAAATATCAAGTTTAAATTTAAATTTTAAATTTAAAATTAAAATCAATTAAAAATATATTTATAATTTTTATTTTTAAAAAATACATTAAAAATCATAAAAAATTTTAAAATATTTTATTATTAGAAAATCCTTAAAATCCTAAATCGTCAAAATGCAATAAAATCAAGTTTAATTTTAATATTTATATTATTTACATATTTTAAAATCATAAAAATCTATAAAATCAATATTTTATGAATATCATATATTCAATCATAAACATTAAAATAATGTCTAAATGTTTTTGCATATTTCGACGTTGACGGTTTGAGTGCTTCTGATCATTTTAGTAAAATACTAGATTATCACCTTTTAAATAAAATTTCTCAATTGAAATTATGGAAGTAAATTTTATGATTTTTTTTAGAACTTACTCTAGTGATTATTAAAATTTTCAATCCTTGAAAATCCTTAAATCGTCAAATCAATAAATCAGTTTATTTTTAATATTATTATTTAATATTTAAAATCCATTAAAAATCTATAACAATATTTTTATAGAATATTCATATTTTTTCAAAATGAAACATTAAATCAAAATGTCTAAAATGATTTTATTGCATATTTCGACGTTGAGCAGTTTGAGTGCTTTTCTGGCAAAACTCATTTTGCTAAATAAATTATCACACTTTTAAATAAATTTATTGAAATTGGAAAAGTAACAATTTATGATTTTCTTTTAGGAAGCTTACTCATAGGTGTATTTATCTAAAAAATATTTTCAGAAAATCCTTGAAAATGCCTAAATCGTCAAAAATGCAATAAAATCAAGTTTTAACATTTTATTTTATTAATTATTTACATATTTTAAAAATCCATTAAAATCTATAAAATCAATATTTTTATAGAATATTTCATTTATTTTCGAAAAATACATGAAACATTAAAAAGCTCAGAAAAATGTGCTAAATCGTATTTTATTGCATATTTCGACGTTTTAGAGCGGTTTGAGTGCTTTTCTGGAAAACTCATTTTTAGCTAAAATACTTAGATTATCACACTTTAAATAAATTTCTATGCAATTGAAATTTATGGAAAAGTAAGCAAAATTTTATGATTTTCTTTTAGAATCTTACTCATAGGTGTATTTATCTAAAAAAATATTTTCAGAAAATCCTTGAAAATGCCTAAATCGTCAAAAAATGCAATAAATCAAGTTTTATAGCATTTTTAATATTATTATTATTTACATATTTTAAAAATCCCATTAAAAATCTATAAAATCAATATTTTTATAGAATATTTCATATTATTTTCGAAAATACATGAAACATTAAAAATCAGAAAAATGTGCTAAAATCGTATTTTATTCATATTTCGACGTTTTAGAGCGGTTTGAGTGTTTTCTGGCAAAACTCATTTTTAAGCTAAAATACTAGATTATCACACTTTTAAATAAATTTCTGCAATTGAAATTTATGGGAAAAGTAAGCAAAATTTATGATTTTCTTTTAGGAAGCTTACTCATGGTGTATTTTATCTAAAAAATAGTTAAGCAGTTTGAGTGCTTTTCTGGCAAAACTCATTTTTAGCTAAAATACTAGATTATCACACTTTTAAATAAATTTCTGCAATTAAATTTATGGGAAAAGTAAGCAAAATTTTATGATTTTCTTTGGAAGCTTACTCATAGGTGTATTTTATCTAAAAAATGTTTTCAGAAAATCCTTGAAAATGCACTAAATCGTCAAAAATGCAATAAAATCAAGTTTATAACATTTTATATTTATAATTATTACATATTTTAAAAATCCATTAAAAATCTATAAAAATCAATATTTTTATAGAATATTTCATATTATTTTCGAAAAATACATGAAACATTAAAAATTCAGAAAATGTGCTAAAATCGTATTTTATTGCATATTTCGACGTTTTAGAGCGGTTTGAGTGCTTTCTGGCAAAACTCATTTTTAGCTAAAATACTTAGATTATCACACTTTTAAATAAATTTCTACTGCAATTGAAATTTATGGGAAAAGTAAGCAAATTTATGATTTTCTTTTAGGAAGCTTACTCATAGGTGTATTTTATCTAAAAAAATAGTTTTCAGAAAATCCTTGAAAATGCCTTAAATTCAAAAAATGCAATAAAATCAAGTTTTATAGCATTTTTAATATTTATAATTATTTACATATTTTTAAAAAATCCATTAAAATCTATAAAAATCAATATTTTTATAGAATATTTCATATTATTTTCGAAAAATACATGGGAAAAATTAAAAAGCTCAAAAAAAGTCTAAAAACGTATTTTTTTTGCATATTTCGACGTTTTAGAGGGTTTGGTGCTTTTTTGGAAAAATCATTTTTAGCTAAAATCTTGATTTCCACTTTTAAATAAATTTCTACTGCAATTGAAATTTATGGGAAAA